>PVHP010004069.1:0-73519 GCA_004024765.1 Zapus hudsonius | reverse complement strand
AAAAAAAAAATATGAGCACTAAAAATGATTTTTAAAATAGTCCTGAAGAACCCTCTCTGCCTCCTTGCCTTTGAGATTCTCCCAGCCTGTAAAACATCCTTGTTTTGACTCAGTATTTGTGAAATAATGGAGTAAGTTCATATTCATGGAAAATGCTTTCTTGGTAGAAGAGTTCAGTTGTCTGCCTACACAGTGAAATGGGGCAGAGAAAAACAAGTACAGCCAACAATAGGCCTAATTACAGCTTTCCAAGGGAAGCAAAGGGTAGTGCTCCATGAAGACCAAAACTAGATTTAGACTAGGGAGCATTGAATGGAAGCAACTCCAAGATGATCTCAAAAGACAAAACAACTTGACACGTGTGGCTTTATCGCATAGAACAGAACAAATATGGACAATAAAAATGAGCAGGATGGGCTAGGAGTTAATAAGACATGCTAAAGGAGGAGCAAGCACCTGATCCTGATGAAACGGATTTGTGTCTCACCACTCAGCAGTTAAAACCAGCCTCCCATCTCAATTCCTGCTCTGGAAAAATGACAAGCTCTAACTTTGTTCACAATAGTTTTCTTTGAATTTCCACTTGGAATATCATATGCAAAAACATTACATAAAATGGTACTTTGATGTGTGTGGGATTTTTAAGTACTGTGAATGTAAATTTAAAGGAAGATATTTTTCTGATCGTTTTATGAAAGCAAACTTTCCTGATAAGGCATACACAACTGAAATCACTGAATTTTGTCCTTTGCCACAGAAAGTAGTTGAAGGCTGGCAGTCTGCTGTTCAGTTTCTTGCTGAGTTTACATGCCTCTCGCTCATTGCCACTTCCCTGTTTCAATGGTGCTGGGTCTCCTTGTAGTCTCTTCCCAGACAATCCACAGGTAGAAGTGTGCATCTGCCCAGTAGCTACAGCAATGAAAGCCCAGTACGGGTGCACGTGGAAACCATAGGCATCAGTGGCTACAGTTAATGATGGGATCACCATGCAGCCTGTCTTTGCATGAGTCCAGGGAGCTCTCCTTCTCCAGCTTTCCTCATCATGGGCTTCATCATTGTGACCAGGCCATTTTGCATCTTAAAGCTGACTCAATCCTTCCTCTTCCACCTTTTCCTGAATGTATATCATCACCTCCTCTGTTTTACAGATTACTCATTCTGTGCTTCTGAGAGGGATTAGGAGAAAGACCCCTCCCACAGGTAGATAGGGCATGGCCTCAGTGACCTCATGACACATTATTAAAGACACACCCAGGATGGAGCCTTGCCACTCCCCCCCCAGCAAAAAAAAAAAAAAAAAAAAAAAAAAAAAAAACTTTGAAAGTCCTAACTTGAACTTGGGATGTGTGCTTTTTTCCTGTCCTGACTGCTGGGCTGGAGGTGCACGGACCAGGCCAGTGAGTTCTGCCCCTTTCCCTCTTTGATCTGGGTGTGGTGATGGGGGGGTGGGATTTTCCCTTTAACATGTGTGTTATTTCCTTTTTTTCACTTTTGGGGTGATTATGTGCACTTTTAATGAAGATTTGTAAACCTCATAGACCACGTGGAGACTGGGCTGCTCCCCTATCCAATTCCCCCTTCAGGTAACTGATTTTAATCTAGAATGAACGTGGAATAAGAAAAATGATTCTGTCCAAGTGTCTAATTCTTTTCTTTTCTTTCTTTCTTTTTTTTTTTTTTTTTTTTTTGAGGTAGGGTCTCGCTCTAGTCGAGGCTGACCTGGAATTCACTATGTAGTCTCAGGGAGGCCTTGAACTCAAGGCAATCCTCCTACCTCTGCCTCCTAAGTGCTGGGATTAAAGGTGTGAACCACCATGCCCAGCTTAATTCTTTGACATTAAAGACATCAGAGAAACTCTCCCATTTTCTATAACCTCAAAGAAAATCAAATATCTTGGAATATCACTAACCAAGGTTGTGAAGGACTTATATAAGGAAAATATTGAAACACTCAAGAAGGAAATAGAGGAGGATGTGATAAGATGGAAAGACATTCCATGCTCATGAATAGGGAGAATCAATATTGTAAAAATGGCAATCCTGCCAAAAGCAATCTACAGATTCAACACAATGCCAATAAAAATCCCAACCTCCTTCTTCACATATATAGAAAAAATAATCTCAAAATTTATTTGGAAGGATAAGAGACCTCGAATAGCTAAACCTGTTTTGAGCAAAAAAAAAAAAAATTACACAGGAGGTATCACCATACCTGACTTTAAAACATACTACAAAGCCATTGTAACTAAAACAGCATGGTATTGGCAAAAAAACAGTCTGACCAGTGGAATAGAATTGAAGACTCAACCTTTAATGCAAAGAACTTCAGCTACTTAGTCTTCAACAAGGGTGCCAACAATGTATGCTGGGCTAAAGATAGCATCTGCAACAAATGATGCTGGACAAATTGGATAAACACCTGTAAAAAATGAAAATAGGCCCACTCCTTTCACTATGCACAAATATCAACTCCAAATGGATCAGAGACCTCAATATTAACTATACAACCCTAAATACTATGGAAGAAAAAATAGGAGGAATCCAACATGAGATAGGAATAGGGAAAAACTTCCTGAGCAAATCTCCAGCAGCCCAGGAATTGCATCACTCACTTAACTGATGGGTCCTGATCAGTCTCAAAAGTTTCTGTACAGACAAAAATACCATACTCAGAGCAAATAGACCTCCATCAAACAGGGAGATGATTTTTGCCAGCTATAACTCAGACAAAGGCCTAATCTCCAGAACCTACAGAGAACTCAAAAAAAATTAATAGCAAAAACGCAAACTGCCCTCTAACAAAATGGGGCACCGATCTCAACAGAGAATTCACAGAGGAGGAAACACATATGGCCTTTACTCACTTGAGAAAGTGCTCAGCATCCTAAAGCATCATGGAAATGCAAATCAAAACCACAATGAGATTCCACCTTACTCCAGTCAGAATGGCAATCATAAAGAAAACCAACAACAATAGGTACTGGGGAGGATGCGGGAAAAAGGAACCCTCCTCATTCACTGCTGGCGGGATTGCAAGCTTGTTCAACCTCTATGGAAAGCACTGTGGAAACTCATAAACAAAATGGACATAGAGCTACCAATGGACCAAGCTATCCTTCTACTAGGTATCTACCCTCAAGATGGCACATCTCAGGATAGAGACATTTGTGCAACTATGTTTATAGCAGCTCAATTCATAATAGCCAAGAATTGGAATCAACCCAAATGCCCATCCATGGAGGAGTGGATAACAAAACTGTAGTATATTTACACGATGGAATTCTATTCAGCTGAAAGGAAAAATTACCTATCAAAATTTAGAGATAAATGGTCTGACTTGGAGCAGATCCTACTAAGAGAACTCTCAAAAGAACAGAGAGTCGAACACCGCATATTCTCCCTCATATGTGATTCCTAGCCAGGTTAACTGTAAACTCTACACAGTCCATTAGGAAAAGTGAGAGCTTGTGAAAGAGGGGTAAGGGATGGTTGGGAGGGGATGACTTAAGCAGGAAGCTAAGACATAAGTGGTTCAAAAGCACAAAATCCTCATGTGCACACTGTAACATATTGAGCAAGTAGTGGGTTTCGTCTGGCAAGAGGGGCTTTGAATAGAAGGGAGGAGAGTCTAAGCCTGTGAAAAATCGATCAATCTGGCAACTCCTGGTTCTGATTGCCGGCTCCTTCCTTCACTGACTTGCTGACCAAAGTGACCCATGAGGTCCCCAAAACAAGACAGGATTCTGTCAAAGCTCTTGAATACCCACCCCAGGATTGAGGTAAGATCCTGTTGCTGAAGAAACCACAAAAAACCATGTATCAGCATCGAGAGACCCTCTGAGGTCCAGAATATTAACAATCTCCCAAATGGTAGTTAGTGCTGCCAGGGGAAGCTGGTCAATGACAGCTGGAGTAAACAGAGACCACTGACATGAAACGCAGTCTGCCATCATGAGTAGGCTGAATACACTGCCTATTGGGAGAGAACAGCAAACAATGAAATGAGCACTTGTGCAATGGAGGAGCCAAAGTCTGTGGGAGGCAATCAACAGCTTTTAATTCAGCCAAATTATCCACTCAGTGAAGGGGAGCCCATAACCGGAACCAGGGACTCAGGGAGAAATGCACTTTGAACCAAAATCTTAGGCCTCCAAAGACAAATGCACTACATGAATGATTTACAAAGAGGCTACTAATATTAGAATCTAGCTAATTCAGAAATGTGTATCTAAGTTAACCTATACTGATCTCACTCTCCAGTGGAGATTCTGTTTGTGTCTTTCAGAAAGTATGGATCCTCCAACCCTAACAAAGCTCCTCAGGCCAATAAGCCAATATCCGGTGAAGAGATGAGCCACCCCAGACCTACCGTGGAGGATCCACATGGAACCCTGCAGAAAGTGGTGAGATAAGCATATGACCTATAACCACAGCCATTCAGTCAACACAGGATAAGCCAGACAGACATCAACAATTTTCAACGCAACCTCAAGCAGAATTACAGAGGCCCCTAAGACCTCAACAATAAAGCAGCCTTAATACTCACCCACCATGACTCAGGGAACTGTGTGGAAGAGGGGTCAGAAAGATTGTAAGAGCCATGGTGGGGGAGAACTCCTAGAGACATTGACCCCCTCAGTAACAACATACAAAAGGGGTGGAACCGGGTTGACTCTTAGGCTATCCATAACCCCCTACCCCATGGACTAATCCAGACTGCCCACGGAGGAGGATATCCAGCTGATTGGGGACAGGGGGAGGGAAATTACGGTAATGGGGATATCAATTCATTATTTGTTCATTCAATGTATCTAATTATGGATAATAATAATGATAATAATAATCATGATAATAATAATAATAATAATAATAATAATAAAGAACACAAACTCAGGAAAATGCAGAAAATGTAGGTAAAATCCCAGATGTAAAACCACTGTACATAATTCCCGTTACACTAACCCCATCAACTCTGGCCTCCTGTTGAATTATTCTTCTGGCATACAGCTGTTCATAAAACATCAGGTTAATGAAGCCACTCTCTTGTTTAACACTTTAAAATTTTATTCATTCCTTCATAGAATCAAATCTAAAACTTTTACAATAGAACACAAGGCCTCCTGCCTACCTCTTGCTTCCCTGAGTCACTCTACATGCCTCACTCCACACCTGCTTGGAGGCCCTCCAGTTCATTATATGAGCATCTCTCAACATTATTAAAATTTTACACCTAATAGTCCATTGAAATATGATTCCCGTGCCAGAAAATCAAAACATATAAAGTGTTTAAGTCAATAGATTTTGATATATTAAGCAACTTAGACACCCATAATCCACCCATATCCAAACATAGTCAATTTGAGAACATGTCAATCAAAGCCTCCACCCTCAAAATCCAATCTTTTTCTCACCTCACCCCTCCCTCAAACCTTAAGCCAACAATCGCTACTTCCTGTCTACAAATTTTCTTGTTTTGGAAACTTTGTATAAACGGAATCATAGAATAAGTGGAATTCTCTATGCATTTACTTATTTAGTAGCCAATTATAGAATGCTATAGTAAAAACAACACTACATTCCCTTCATGGCTGAATAATTGCCTTATGCAGACAAGTCCTCCACCACCTACCCCCTCCTTGTTCATTAGCAATCCAAAATTCCCTATCCCATGGTCTGGTCCAGCAAGACCCCTGAGGAGAGCCCCCAGTGGTTTGGGGACAAAGAGGGGGGGAATGGGGGTACCATCCTAAGACTTGCTCATACAATGTATCAACGTAGTGCCAATAAATATGGGGAAAATAAAGGTTGAAAGAAAAAAAAAAGAAAGAACCTTTACACTGTTTCCATTTCCTGGTTCCATATGTCATGCTTCCATGAACATTAATGTTCAACATTTTATGTGGATGTATAGTTACACTTCTCTTGTTATTTATTAAGGATTGAAATTTCTAGATCATATATACGATCTTATATATAATCATTACAGAAATTCCAAGCTGTTTTCAACGTGATTATGTACCAGTTTAAATCCCCATTGACAGCATGGAAGAGTTCCAGTTTTTCAATATCCCTTCCAGAAATTACTACCTGAATTTGAGACTCTTGCCATTCTCATGTGTGTTTTATATAATAATTCATATTATTATTTTTAATATTTTTACTTATTAAGTTATCAGGAAAGCATTTTATTTCTGATGCTGGTAATTTGAAACATCTCTCTGTTCTTGGTGAAACTAAGCAATGATTTATAAATTTCACTAAATATTTTTAATGAGTTGTTTTAATTTCATTAGTGTTTTTACTTATTTATTTTATTTAAAGTATTTTTCTACTCTCCATTTCATTACTTTCTATTTTATTTCTCATTTTCTTTGTTTATTTGGCATCTTCTTTCCTAATTTAGCATTTAAGGTATACATAGAAGACAAAATTGCATCAAATTTATTTCTACTTGGTTTTATTTCCAGTCTGGAATCAGGCCTCAGGCTGGAACAGAAATACTTCAATGTACTCCAACTCAAACATGGAGCGGTTTTTATTCATATTGAGAAAAAATTGAAATGACACAGAGAGACCTGAGACAGAAACAGTCCAATTGGATGTAACTCATGCCTGTCTTAATTAAACATGTTTTAGAGTTGATCCCTTGATTACGTTCTTTTTGCACAGCAAGTTACAAGATGACATTATGTGTGGAGAAGCCTTTAAACTAAAATTTTAGTATTTGGAAGACAATCTTAAATCAAGTTTAACAAAAGGATAAATTTCTCTTAAGAACTGCCTTGGCAAATCCCATAGGCTTTAATATTGCCTGCTATGTTTTCATTTTCATTCATCACAAAATATTTTTAAATATCTTTTACGATTGTTTTATTTTGTCTGTTGGTTGTTTAAAGTACATAATATAAATGAGTTCCTCAGTTTCTTCCTCTTACTGGTTACTAATTAAATTCTCTTGTAACGAGAACAGTTGGGATTTTTACTATTATCATAAGCATATTGAGATGTGCTTTTTGGTTTAGAATAAGGCCCGTGATGGAGAACGTTTTAGATACACCTGAGAAGAGCATCTATCTTGAGATTTTTTGATGAAAAACTATATGGATGTCTGTTAGACTTAGTTGGTTTATACATATACATTTTCTACTCATTTAGTAATAATCTGCTCAAACTCTCAATTAATGAAAAGTCAGATGATTCAGTCTGGAGTTATTGATGTTTAATTATCTACTTCATTCTCCATTTCTGTCATATTTTGCTTCATGCATTTTCATGACCAATTATTAGGAACATTGATGGCTATAGTTGGATTTTTCTGATAGACTTTTTTTTCTTAGCTGAAATTGTACAGGGCAAAATAAAATCAATACACAAACATGGCATAGAATTGATTCAATCATGATGAGGTACACAGGTGCTTACAAAACTCTTAAAAATAACTCTAGTAGTACCACTTTTCTTTATAGCTATCCATATGCTTTCCATGGATAGTAGAGTATGTACTCCTGAAAAGAATAGGGCTGTCTGAGATTTATTTACAAGTCCACTAAGTACCTTTGGCCATAGCATTTTAGAATAGCATGTGAAAGAATGCTTGGGTTTTGAACATGCATATTGTGATGTAAAGGGACAATAAGTCCCTTTTGGGGCAACTGTAGTTTAGTGTCTTCATGTTGACTGTGTTTCAATACTACATTGATCCTCTTATCTATTCAAAATTACAGCAGTAGCTAAATATTTATTTTACTGGCAAGCTTGCTTCAGCACAGAAATGTTCAGAATTCCATGTTTAAAGCTGCATCTATCATTGTTCACATGAAAAAAAAATAATTAAACATGTAGACTCCCAATTTTTTTTTTGTTTTTCTAGGTGGGGTCTCTCTCTAGCCCAGGCCAACCTGGAATTCATTATATAGTCTCAGGTTGGCCTTGAACTCTCAGCAATCCTCCTACCTCTGCCTCCAGAGTGCATCATTGTATTTCTTATCTATGGAGGTACTTTTGTAAAAGGGGAAAGAAAAATTAAAGAACTGCAAAAATGTTTGACTGTGAACTGGGGATTATAGGGAGGCTGAAATAAATCTTTGCCTTTTCAACTTATATTTGAGTTGTTTCATCATGCTTGCAAAAGAATAACAACACTCTTTTAATGGTTGCTGGATGTAGTGTGCAGTGTACGTTATATAACACCAGACTTACAAGATACAGCACTAAAATAATAGTGATCATTTCCATTAAAATGCCACATATATGATATTTCTTGGAGTTCTAAGGCAGTAACTTACATTATTGTCATATAAAAACATCAGCAAAGGAGTGAGTAAAAACAAAAAACATATTAAAGTGCTTTCTTAATTAAAAGCAAAGGCCACAAATCCCATTGGTGATTTTTTTTCTAATTTAAAGTGCTCAGAAGAGGAAAACTTTACAAATAAGAGTATAATTGTAATTTTTTAAAAAGGTTAGAAACATAGTGCTGAGAAGAAATAACAGTGGAGTGTTCAGCCCTGGGACATCTCTATCACACCTCCTGAGGCTTGGGGTCTATTGACGAAGAGGGGGTGGAAAGATTGTAAGAGCCAAAGGAAGAGTAGGACTTCTTACAATGCAAACTTCCAGACACAAAATGGCCTTGATATTCATAACTTCACAGTGCCTGGTAATACCTACAAATAATTGGAGGAAAAGATGATGACCCTGAAACAAAACAGACTAATTGAGGGGGGAGAAATATGGGGGTAGGGAATCATAATGGTTTATGGTCTATAATTATGGAAGCTTTAAATAAAAAGGGTTTTTAAAGGTTAGAAAATATTCATTTCAAAAATATTTATTATATATTTTTATTTTAAAAATATTATGTATTCATTGTATATTTTGCTGTGTTATAGAAAGACTTTTTCATTCAAGATTACAGTGCATATTAGTCATATTTCTTCTATCTCCCTGCGTTCCTTCCCCCATTAGCATTCTCTGTTTCCCTAGACAATTTCATTTCTACTATACATATGAATTTATGCATCTACAGAAGATCAAGGACCCACATACGAGTGGAATCATGATATTCATCTGAGACATACTTAGTTCACTTAACACAATTTTTTATATTTACATACATTTTATGCAAACAGCATAACTTCATTGTTCTATATAGCTGGAAGAAATCTGTAATGCATATTTTATATACCCACTTCTCTGTTGTTACACCTAGATAAGTTTCATAACTTTGCTATTATAAATAATGCTGCAATTATTGTGAAATTAGTCTATGATATGGTGACTTGGAGCCATTTTAGTTAATATCCAATAAAGATAGCTGGGTCATATCTATTTTTAGAATTTTAAGGAATCTCTACTGTTTACCGTAATATCTAGTAGTTTATACACTCAACAAGAGAGAATAAGGGTTCCCTTTCATCCACATCCTCAATAGAACTTATTATTAGATTTCTAAGAAGCTGCAATATTGCAATATTTTACCAGGGTAATTTCAATTTACATTTATCTGGTAGCTGGTAATGTTGAATATTTTTTCATGTGTTTCTTGGATGTTTGTGCTTCATCTGTTGTGAATTGACATTCTTTTCATTGTTTGTTTTGTTGTCTGGTTGTTTTTCTGATGTCTCGTTTGGGTATTTTTATAAATTCTTTGTATATTCTAAATATTAATTCTGTCATACAATTTTGACATTTGATATTTTTCTGGCTATACTCAGCTGGGTTTACAGTTATTTTATTCATAACTTGAAGTTCATAATTTGAAGCTCTAACTAGCTTTTAAGGTTTCTGTTGAGAAACAGTTAATATTGTTCTGATGGACCTTTCTTGGTAAATGAATTGGCTTTTGGCTTTCAATATACTGTATTTGTGCATTTATTGTTTTGATTATGATATAAAGTTAGGATTCATCTCTGGTTTTGTCTGGTGTTCTAAGTGCCTTCTGCATACCTAGATGACCATCTCTCTTTGTAGATTTGTAAGAATTCCTAATTTCTGCTATGAATGTGTTGAAAATGTTTTTTATACCTTTTACATGAAATTTGTCTCTTCTATGCTTCTTTCTTCTATGATTCACAGATTTGGTCTTCTCATACTGTCACATAGATCTCAAATGTTTTCGTTCTACCTGATTATCAATTAACCTTTGTCCTTGTACGTATGTATGTTCTAATTCTTTTTCTCTTCATTAGGAAGAAACAAATCCTAGTCCCGTGCTTATATCCCAAGTCCCTTAACTCTTTTAAATGTTCTCCAATTTCCTATATGCCTCCCTCCTTATCAACACTCCGTCACCATGTCTATCAAGTCGTAATTTTTTCACTGATGTTAATTGCCAGTTATAAACTGTGCCAGTCTGATTTCTATCATTGTAAAAATCTTGAGCTAATTAATTTATGAAGAAAAAAATGAATATTGGCTCAGGATTTTGGAAGCATACAATCCAACCCCATGATGTTTGTGACAAAGATTTTAAATAAAAAGATCAAAAATGGAGTCATAGAACATAACTTTAAATCTGAAGAAATAAAGTTGGTGTCAACTATTCAGATATAGTGAAAATCTACATTAAGGCTTTCTAATAATAAGAACCACTTCAATGATAAAGTTTTCAATTCACTAAATATTCTACACCATTTTAATCTTTTCAATATATCTTTGGGAAGATAGAAATACAAATTTGGAATCTGTGCAATAAACTTTAAAATAAGAAAGACAAAATGGAGTTTTCAAAGGCGCTCTTGGTAATACTCATAATAAGTATGAGGAAATTTAAATTTGTCTTTTTTGTAAACTTATTTATTGTTAATCTTAAGATACGTTGTATGAGCAAGTCTTGTGAAGGTGCCCCCATTTCCCTCCTCCCTGTCCCCAACCCTCTGAGGGTCTTCATCAATGAGATTGCTGGACCAGTCCATGGGATAGGGGGTTAAGAATTGTACAAGCAATAGCCCATTCTTTTTTGTCTTTGTGTGTTGTTGCTGAGGAGGGCAAGGTCTCTGGATATTCTCCCCCACCATGGCTCTTACAATCTTTCCACCCCCTCTTCAGCAAAGTTCCCTGAGTTATGATGGGTGAGTTTTACATCAGCTTTACTTTTGAGATCTTAAGCATCTCTGGATTTCTGCTTTGGGCTATGTTGAGTATCCTCTGTGTCTGTCTCCATTGTCCTTTCATAGGTTACCTGACTTGCTGTGGAGGTAGTTCTCTTGCTCATCTGGCCACTTCCTCAAAGTTTTGTTTGGGCCCTAGATGATGAGTTAGGAGTGGTTCATCTCCTGCCTGGGTGTCAATCATCTCAGGTCCTATTGGTGGAATTGGGTGGTCCACGGTTCTTGCTGCTTTCTGAAAAATACAAACATAATCTCCAACGGAGAGTGAGATAAGAACAGGTTAAGTGAGAAAAACATTGTTAATTTATCATGATTCAAGTGAGTGTAGCCTCTCTGTAGGTCTTTGGTTAGTGGGCTCCTTGGACCCTGGGTTCTTGGTCCTCATAAGAGTTTGCATGGATCCCAGTTCCAGCTAAGGGTTCTTTGCCACTGAGTGGATCTCTTAGCCAATCAGCAAACTGTTGCTTACCCACCTAGGTTTAGCGCTACTATTGCACAGGTGAGCATTCTTGGCTTGCTGATCTTTGCTGTATTGTAGCATCGTCAGCATTCTCATAACATTGGTGGGTGTTGTATATCAGTGAAATACACTCTCTCTGAATATCATTGGCCAATTTCCCTTTGCATCTGGTGTAACACCTTCTAACGCTACACAGGCTACCATTTGGAAGCTTGTTACCATTGTGGCTCAAGTAGGGTCTCTCAGTGTTGTTTGATCTCTAGGTGTTTGATAACAGTCTGTAGGGATCACAGTTCCAGCTAAGGGCTCCTTGCTACTGAGGGATCTCTTAGCCAATTATCAAGCTGATGATTATCCAGCTAGGTTAAACACCACTATTGCCGAGATGAGCACTTCTTGCCTTGCTGGTCTCTGCCATATAGTGATGTCCTCAGGAGACCAAGAATCTGGACTTTAAAGGGAACCTCCAACTAATCAGGGGTCCACATAGAGGCTATACCCATTTGAATGTCACCAAATTAACAATGTTTTTCTCATTTAAACTATAATGATCTCACTCTCCGTTTGGAGATTATGTTTGTATTTTTCAATAAGAACCATGGACAACCCAATTCCACCAAGAGGACCCTGATGATGGCTAACACCCAGGCAAGAATGAACCGCTCCTAAATCATCATCTGGGGCCCCTGGCACTTCACGTAATGCCTTTCAACCCTACACAAGCTACCAACTGGGGGCTGGTTACCTTTCTGGATCCAGCAGGGTCTCTCAGTGTTGTGTGACAGCAGTCTGTGGTATCTTCAGCAATAGGGTCTTAACTTAGCCTTGGGTGGGTATTCAAGGGCTGTGACATAGCCTGTATTGTTTTGGGGACCTCATGGGTCTCTTTGATCAACAGCTTAGTGAGGGAAGTAACCAATTACTGGAACAGGGAGTTATAGGCAATAGCCACTTGTCTTGGGTTAGTCTTCCTCCCATGCTCTTTAGGGCCCTTCTTACCAAATGTCCCCTGCTTCCTGGAGAGTTTACTGTATGAAAATAAGGATTTTAGAGTATCAATTCATTATTGGTTTAGACTAGTGTATATCTCCTCCCTCACTTTCCCCTAAACCCCTGCAGCTCCTTCCGTCCCCTCTGTCGGTCTCTCAATTCAACTATCAGAGCTGCTTACTACTCAAGCTTAGCTTGGTTAGGAACCACAGATGAGGGAGACTATGTAGCGTTTGCCTCTCTGTTCTTGTGTGAGTTCACTAAGTATAATGTGTTCCCAGTCCATACACTTTTCTTAAAAATACATTATGTCATTTTTCCTTACTGCTGAGTAGAATTCCATAGTGGAACTTTGATATCCATTCATCCAGTGATGGGCACTTGGCTTGATTTCAACTCCTAGCCATTATAAATTTGTCTCAACATATTTGAAAAAATACAGATATAGAAAATCTAACACAAATACAAAAATAGAGTGCAACACTGACAAATGACATGATTTAAATTCTTTGAAGTATATATTGGCTTTTTTAAAAGACCATACACTGATCTGTAAAGACAGATTCAATAAATTTTGTTTCATCAAAATAAGGCCCCTTACCAGAATAGAATTAAGCTAGAAACTAGTAACAAAATAAAAATCCCAAATTTGTTAAATATTAAAGGATTATTTGTAAATAATTGATAGATTTCAATAGTGTTTATGAAACATAATGGACATTACATATATTTTCAACCAAATCATAAGAGCAGAACATATAAGTTTTGGCATGCAAATAAAATAACACTTCAGTAAGAAATTTGCAGTGTTAACTGCCGATGCTGGGAAAACAAGTAAGGCTGAAAATGGCCCTTTAAGCCTTCATATTAAAAATGTTAAGAAAAAAATAACCAAATCTGAGAAAAGTAGAAAAAGTTGATAATAAAACAGTGGAGGTTTTGAAACAGAAAGCAAATACACTTCAGGGAAAAAAAGTACAAAAGCCAAAGGTGGATTATTTAAAACAATCAAAAATATTCATAAATTTGTAGCAAGACATAAGAAAAACTAAAATAGAAAAATAACAATGTGTTAAGAAAGCAGAAAGACTACAGAACTATAGTTAAAATGTGCTAAATTATAGGGCAGTAAGCTAACAATTGATAGGATTGACAAAGAATAAATTACCAGATCTGGTAGAAAGAAGAAACAAAAAGTGGATTGCATATTAGTCTTATAAACACTTCCTTACAGGGAACATTAGCCTGAATGGTTAGACCAGTGAGTTTTTCAACACCTCAGGTAAGAAATAGCATTGATCTCCCATGGTCCCCACTCATAGCATTAAAAAAGAACCTATCTAATCATTGATAATAAATATGAAAAAAAGAAAAAAAGTTGGTGTCTGTAATTTAGGGGTGTGTACACTTTGTATGTCTTCTAGGCTACCCCTGAATATGATTCTTCTTCTGATATGTGTAGCTTGGGTGGTAAAATGAAAACGAATATTAGCTCAGTTTTGCTGCAATGCAAAGTGTTTTTCACACTGTTATTGCTCTGTATAGACCTAAGATTCTGTAATACACGGGGACGTGGGGACATTATAGGGTATAGCTTAGATCAGATTTTGATCAGAGCTAGTTAGAGACAACCATTGTCTTCAGAAATTCTGTGATCCATTGAAAAACAAAACCATTGAAAAGAAAATAAATGTGAAGTTAAACAAAAAAAAACTGTTTATGCAACCATCATATACCTGAAAAGAAAAGGAAAATTGTAAATTGGTATCAATTATGAACATAGATACAAATCTTGACCAATTATCAAAGAATATATAATAATAAACAAATATAAAATGCTACTAAGCATTGAATAAATGATATTATGCAAAATAATGTTTTAAAGTAAATAATAATTCATTAACAAAGATAAATAAAACCTCTCCTATATATGATAAAATTTATTTCATACTTAATCATAAGAAAAAAATTACAATCTAGGAATACATTATCCCACTTTAAATTAATGAAAATTATAAAAACTTGAGTTTGTTTTGTTACACTGAAGGATAATTGTAAAAAATATTATAAAAATAATATTCAGATATATGAATCCCTTGTTGCCTTAGAGCTTATGCACATGAATATACACTGAGAGGTTTAATTCAGTTTTATATTTTGTTTGTGCCTTGCAATTCTGTTTATTTTGTATAATGGTGTCTTGGTTTGATCCAGGTGTCCCCCCCAAACAAATGAATGTGCTCTGGGTAATCGATCCTCAGTTGATGGCAGTTTGGATTTTACAACCTCAATGGAACTGTGCTGTTGGGGGTGGGCTTATAGGGATTATAAACCAGCTTCCCCTTGCCAGTATTTGACACACCTTCCTGCTGCTATTTCCAGTGCTGTGGCAGAGGTGATGTCCTCTGCTCCTGCCATGGTTTTCCATGCCAGGATAGAGTCTCCCCTTGAGTCCATAAGCCTAATAAACCCATTCTTCCACAAACCGTTTTTGTTTGGGTTCTTTCTGTGCAGCAACTAGAAAGCGGACTGCAACAAATGGTTTAAATTGATTGTGAGGACACACAATCACATGTGAGGGATAATGTAGATTATATTAGCCTCTGAGCATGTCTGTAAGGGATTGATTAACCTGAGTAAGTAAATGTGATGGCATCATTTATAGGCCGGGGTTCTAGACTGCATAAAAAGGAGAGATTGGGCTGAACAACAGCATTCATTGTTCTCTGCTTCCTAAGTGTGCTGAATGTGACCAGCTGCCTCAAACTCCTGCTGTAGTGCCTTCACCCCATGATGGACTGGAGCTGGCCCAAATGAAAGCTATGAGAAAATGAGGAGATAAACAGGAGACCAATCATCACAGCAAGTCTGATAACCCATGAAAGGTCAATGGCAAAAGACACCAACGATACCCAACACAACCCAAGGTAAAGGTCCAGAGATAACAACAAAGCAGACTTAAAACTCACCCACCATGACTCAGAGAACTGAGCAGAAGAGGGGGAGGTAAGAGCCATGATAGGGGAAGAATATCCAGAGACATTGCCCCCCCAACAATACAAAAAGGGGGAAGGAAAAAAAGAGAAAGAAAAACTGGCTACCTCTGGTGCAGTTCATACTCCCTAACCTATGGACAGATCCAGTATGTGCACTGAGGAGGGACCCCAGTGGGTAAGGGGCAGAGAGGAGGGAAACAGGGACACCACAGGATTTGCTCAAGCAATGTATATACTTATTATAATAAAGATATTAAATGAAATAAGATAAAATAAACTCTTCTTCCCTTGATAAAATGATTTTTCATTGGAAATTATTCATAAAAATGCATGGTTGTAACAAAATCTTAAGCGATGAGTTGGAAATCATGTAGCATCTTTGTCCATTATTGCATCCAGTATTCTATGCTAATTTATGGAATTTCTATATGAACTTAGATAAAGGCTGTTTTTTTCTGTCAGCAGAACATAACAGAAATCTAATGGCTAGGCAGATATTTATATTTGAGCAGAAATTTAGACTACAAAAGATTTATAGATTTATAGTTGCATAAATTTCTGGTTCATTATAAATTGCTCATCTTCATGCAGAATCACTGGACTTTTGTTTTAGTAAGTACAAAGTTTTTAAAAATATTTTATTTATTCATTTTCAAGCAGAGAAATACAGAGAGAGAGAGAGAGAGAGAGAGAGAGAGAGAGAGAGAGAGAACACCAGGGCCACCACCTTGTGGTCTAGCTTATGTGGGTCCTGGGGAATTGAACCCGTGGCCTTCAGCACTGGAGGCAAGTGCCTTAACCAATGAGCCATCTCTCCAGCCCATAAGTACAAAGTTTTTATGGATGTGTTAGTACCATCTTCACCTCCTTCCTACCCCCACTCCACTGAAGACTCCTTTTGGGATTGCTGACATTCAGCATGGAATAGTGAGTTATGAGTGGTGAGAGCAACAGTCAGTCCCTCTGATATTCCCTCTGATTCTGTGGCCCTTCCATTCTTCCCCAGCCCTCAGACCTCACAAAATTCCCTGAGCCTTGGTGGGCATGTTTCAAATCTACTTTAGTGTTGAGCTCTCAGAAAATTGTGGATTTATACCTAGGAATGATTTGAGTATCTTCAGTATCTGTGTCCATCACTCTGGCACAAGTTTTCAGGCTCACTGTGGGAGCAGCCCTCTTGTTCATCTCCGTAATTCTGGATTCACATGGGCCCTAGCAGATGTGCAGATGTGGTTCATCTCTTACATTCACAGTACTTAAAAATCCCACACACTTACATCAAAGTACCATTTTATGTAATGTTTTTGTATATGATATTCTGAGTAGAAATTCAAAGAAAACTATTGTGAACAAAGTTAGAGCTTGTCATTTTTCCAGAGCAGGAATTGAGATGGGAGGCTGGTTTTAACTGCTGAGTGGTGAGACACGAATCCATTTCATCAGGATCCGGTGATTGCTCCTCCTTTAGCATGTCTTATTAACTCCCAGCCCATCCTGCTTGTTTTTATTGTCCATATTTGTTCTTTTCTATGTGATAAAGCCACACGTGTCAAGTTGTTTTATCTTTTGAGATCATCTTGGAGTTGCTTCCATTCAATGCTCCCTAGTCTAAATCTAGTTGTTGGTCTTCATGGAGCACTACCCTTTGCTTCCCTGGGAAAGCTGTAATTAGGCCTATTGTTGGCTGTACTTGTTTTTCTCTGCCCCATTTCACTGTGTAGGCAGACAACTGAACTCTTCTACCAAGAAAGCATTTTCCATGAATATGAACTTCCACCATTATTTCACAAATACTGAGTCAAGACAAGGATGTTTTACAGGCTGAGAGAATCTCAAAGGCAAGTAGGCAGAGAGGATTCTTCAGAACTATTTAAAAAATCATTTTTAGTGCTCATAATTTTTAAGATAAGGAATGCTTTAATGTCTCCATGTACAAAGTCCTTATGAAGTTCTGTCTAAAGAATGGTAGTCAGAATATCAGAATTTGAACTTGAGAACCAAGAATTCCAATTCAGTGCTGTGAAAGTGGCTCAGTGAGTCGAGTGTTTGTCACCCTGGGCTTGAGGACCTGAGTTTAGATACCAGGTTCCCACATAAAGCCGGGAAAGATAGCACACCTGTAAACCCAACATTGGTCAGGTGGAGACAGGAGGGTCTCTAGGGTTGGCTACATATCTATTCTAGGATAATCAGTGAGCTCCAAGTTTAGTGTTAGACTTTCTCAAAAAATAAGGCGGAGAGTGACTGATGGGGGCCCTTGATATCAACCTCTGGCCTCCATATGTACACAATTGTTTATACACTGGCACACATGTGTGAACACACATATGAATTCACGTGCATGTGCCCCACACTTTCGTGAACATGCACACATAAAATAAATCGAGTTTATATTATGGACTAGATCATGGCTGGCATTTAGAACCAAAAGCAAGGGCATGCATTTGCTTTGTTCACAGAGTTGCAAGTAGAAGCAGATCAATCTTGTGATATATGATTGTGTCTTCACATAATTACTGCAGAACTATACACATTCTATTTCATGGTGACATCATATCCACCACAGTAATGGCAGAGCAGTGCCGCATTCACAGTAATGGTGATGCTGGGATAGATAATCCCACTGCATTACCAGTCATATAGTAAACACTAACAATGAAACAACATGTCGCTGACTTACCTAGTGACCCTATTAGATTTTGATCTCTGCATGGCCTCACAGGTTTGTCTGTGAAGTTTTAGGAAGTCCCCATGGTCAAGGCGCAACTGGGAGGTCTGCAGATTTACTCACAGATTTCTGCAGAAAGCTTGACTCAACTCCAGTGTGCACTGTGGAATGAGGACCTTGCTGTTCAAGTCCTGTAGCTCATACTCTCTTTACCGATGGACCAGCTACATGATAGAGACACACTCTCAAGTTGCTTTGATCTTTTGAGATCATCTTACAGTTGCTTCCATACAATGCTCCCTAATCTAGTTGTTGGTCATTGTGGAGCACTATAACACCTTTGCTTTCCTTGGAAAGCTGTCATTAGGCCTATTGTTGGCTGTACTTGTCTGGACCTGCTTTCCATGCGAATACCATAGGAATCAACACTATCCATTCTATGGCTGATATGAGTATGAATCTGATGAGGCAGATGAAAGCCATTAAATTACAAAGTCATTCCTATGGGAGTGGAATGGCTAGGTTTTGTACAGCTCCTGTGATTCTTAATCTCTGGAAGCATGCTATCCCTGGCCCTTACCATAGGCTTTTAGAATGAACTAGGGCAAAACAGGTGCTTTCTCAATAGAGCTGTGCAGCTGAGAACATAATTACTTGTTACAGCTTCTGAAACCCTGTAAAGGAAACCCCTTTTCTAGAGGCGCTTTATCTTCTAAATTAACAACAAAGTTTGTTGGCTGGAATGATTTCCTATACTTTTTAAATGTAAACAAAGTATTTTGGTTTTGTTACGGTTTGCTTGCTGACCATGATTTTGTTAATAAATAAAATAAACACTACATGATGGCAAACACCTTTAATCCTAACTGAAGGAAGCAGAGGGAGGAGGCTCACTGTGTATTCAAGACCAGTTTTGTACTACAGAGTGAGTTCCAGGTCAGCCTGGTCTAGAATGAGACCCTACCTGGAAGAAAAATCTAAAATAATAGTCATAACACTAATCATAATTATAATAATTCCTTTAAAAGTATAATGCCATGGTAAAGTTTTCAGATACAATATTGAGTGAATAATCAATACATAATTTTGTCAAGCTGACCCAGGAAAGAAGAGTGAAGGAGGGTACTGTGATTTGAATGTGTCCCCCAGATATCACGTTAGAAATTTGGTCCCTGATGCAAAATTGCAACAGTACCAAGAGTCAAAACTTCTAAAAGGTAATCAGACAGTGGTGGTTCTGTCCTCATGAGTGAATTAGTCATTATCAGAAGAGGAGTTAGATTCCTAAGGATAGATTTGATTTCCCCTCCCACTTTCTTCCCTGCAAAAAGGTCTAAAGCTAGTCCATTAATCTTAAATTCTCAGCCAATCTGCAACCAATTTCAGTTCATTACACATTATCCAATCTGGAGTTCAAACCAGAATGGGACAAGTGCATTGACACTCATGATCAGATAAAAGTAATTTTAATTTCTTTACTAGAATTTCTTCTAGAATAAACTTCCATAATAAACATGCATTATTTCCATATGGGATAGATCCTTTTCTTTAGTCTGGATTTTTCACAACTAAATGGAGTAAATCTGCAGGTTCTTTGGATTCCCAGAAGGAGAATCCATGTTCCTAATCCTCCACAGTGCATCACATGAACAGAGGGATGCCTAGGAGAGCTACAGAAACACAGCATCTGAGTCAGTTAGGGCTTCACATGTGTAAGAATTCTCAAAATCAGCATGCAAGAAATGACTGAAGAAACAAGAAAACAAGCACACTGAACAAATGTCAGGAATGTAGGCTTCCTTGCAGATCTGAAAAGAGTGTTCAATGAGGGCCTATTGTAAACCAAAGTGTGCACCTCAAGGTCATAGACATTCTTGTCACCAATCTCCACATGGACAGGACAGAAAGAACCTCTTCAGAACTTTGCTGCAGCATGTCACCTCTTGCGGCACTGAAGATGTGACCCCAGTGAAGGCCTCACCTGGCCTCATTGTTCCTGTCCAGAAAGAACCTCCATGATACCAAGGCAGTAAGCATAGGCTTACAAGTTTTCCTTGTGCTTTTTCTCTGTAGACATCCTTTTTTAAAAAATATTTTATTTATTCATTTTCAAGCAGAGAGAGAGAAAGGGAGAGAGAGAGAAAGTGCACCAGGGCCACCACCTTGTGAGTCTGGCTTCTGTGGGTCCTGGGGAATTGAACCCAGGGCCTTAGGCACTGGAGACAAGTACCTTAACCACTGAGCCATCTCTCCAGTCCTTTGTAGACATCCTTGAAGTATGAGAGTGGATGGCAGAGCATCTCAGAAGCAGCAAGCTATGGTATCTTCCTCCTTGTTTAGAAGCAGTCTGTCCCCTTGAAGCAGGAGAGAAGCATGCACCTGTTTATCTGCATGCCCTTCGGTCTTTTCTACCTCAGGAAAGAAATGTTTCAGCCGATTTCATTCCCAAATATTGCTTAGAGCAAGGAAAGAAATACATGAACAAATTCATGAATAAATTTTTCCATACATGAAAAGTGTACAGAACAAAGACTCCAAAAAACTTTGGTCACTTGTGATTCATCCAAGGAGCAGATAGCTTGAGGAAGAGCTGCACACAGCAGATGCAAAGAAAGGCTGATGGGAAGCACTGGCCAGGTTTCTCCACCTTCAGCTTCCCCACAGCCTGCAGTCCCTGGAGACCAGTCTGAGAATGTAGAACCAAAAAAAGACTGACAAGGAATAAGTTTATAACTGGGGATTCGCCTGGAGCCAACATTAGCTAAAGATCTATAATAGCTACAGTAATAGCAGTGTGCTAATAACAGGTAACATTGTTTTAATGATTACCGTGTAACAGGCAATATGCTAACCTTTTGTGTGAATTGTCTCAACCAAGTGGCGATGTGATCCAATTAAGCAGTACTACTATTAGTTTCCTGTCTCGGATCAGAACCTTGGCATAGGGAAGATAATTAAGTTGCCTAAGACGCACAGCTTGTACTATACTGTACACAAGGAAGTTAACTAGAGGGTGTCTAAATTATGCTTAGTATTCTGGAAACATTTGCATTCAGTCAATAAGATCGATGTTTTTCAACTCAGCTGCTCAGTAGCACCACCTGGCATCTTTCGTGTTTAGAATTCTACTGTTCCACTCAAAGGTTTTCTAAATGCCAAGTTAAACCGCTTCTTTGATTAAGTATATTTCAGGTAACTTTATCGTGATTTTAGTGCTGAGATAGAAAGACCCCCTGAGGGAATCGGCCAGGTCCATGGGAAACAGAAACACAGTGGATACCAGGGAGATGCAGAACATGGTTCTCAAAAACCCCAACTGTGGCTGGAAATGTATATTTCAGAAATGAATGAATGAATGAATGAATGAATGAATAAATAAATAAATAAATAAACCCTACCTTATAAACTAAAAAAAACTAAAACTATCAATAGTTAGATACTACGATAGCTTAATAATCCTTAGCTGGACATATGGAAATAGGTCAGTTTATGGAAAAATGTTCCAAGCAAATTAAGAATATTAAAAACAGCAAAGCTAAAGATAATGTTTAGTTTTACTTTCAGAAACACACATTTTAAGTCCTCAAGCCTGACCAAGGGCTAATTCAAATTCTATCTATATATTAAGAGTTTCCTACACACTGTTAAAATCTACTGCATTCAGTAAATACAGAGTGTTTACTCTGATTTATTGGGACTATGATAGAGCAGGATGCCTACCAAGGAAATTTATCTGTGCTTTTTCTGTTCCCCATTGCTATAGATCTCATTACTCTACAGGCATTTTGCCCAAGTGAGGACCTTCTCACTCCCAGGATAGGAAGACGGGTTGATCTGAGGTGGGTCTGAGGCTGAAGGCTCTAGTCTCTCTCATACTGCCTCAAAGGATGGGGTGATGGCATCCTTGGGATGATGACAAGGGAAGAGACAGAAACTGATCCACCAGATAGCCCAGAATTATAAGTCAAGGCAGGGTCTGCAGAAACTCAGAAGCCTGGTAGAGCACAGCATCCCAGATACTGCCATGAGGGCTCTCCACAGAACCTGGGAAGGACCTGGATCTGCGGACATGAGATGGCCATGCTGGGTCCACAAGTAGTTCCAGCACTGAGCCCCCAACACTCAGTGACAAGAGAGACTAATCATTACAGTGCAATGTTGGCCAGGGATCCAGGGTTTCCCCACCCAAGAGTGCAGAGGCTGTAAGACTGCTTGTCAAGAAGACATAATTGCACAGCTTGACTCTATGGAACAAAGCTGAATGCTTAAAAAGGATTAATATTGACTGAACTTCTCATCAATTTGAACATATGGAAGTGGTACTACTATAAAAAAAAATCCCTGTCAAAACTGATAAAAATTACTCCCTAAATGTCACAAAAATAGTCATCTGTTACATTTGTGCAAGAAAGCTTATTAACAAATAATTTGTGTTGCTAAATTCACTTAAATGTAAAGCAATTGCTATTTTCAGCCATAATCTATTTCAGAGTTTCTATGACAATGCAAGGACATTCATTGTTTCATAAATGTCTGTGTGGATATCAATAGAGATATCTCTTCATATAAATCTCTATTTCTCATTCAATTAGAAAAGGATTTAGTTTAAATGTGAACACTTTCTTCCATTCACAATTTTATACATTGATTTTTTTTTCAACACATATGTCTACAAACTCTCCTTGTGTGCCAAGTATGCCTCTCCTCAACTCTCCTTAGATGTCAGGTGATGCATGTGCTATAGATACAGTCTAGAAAGGGACAGCAGAGTTTCTTCACAGAAGCCTGGAGTCAGTGGAAAACAACGAAAACTGGTCAAAAACGGATAACATTTTGAAAACTCTATAATGAGAAGTGCATGCCCTACAGTACCATATTGTCATGCTTATTCAAGAATGTGATCTGGAGGAAGAGACAAGAAAAGGGAGCAGAATGATACCAGAATATAATTCCTCAATGTCTTTTTTAAGGTTCAGAGACACTTCATTAGATTAAAAGAAAAGAGGAGGAAGTACAAAGAGTTCCCACCATGAGGGAAGCAAGAGAGGATAAAACCCATAAATCCTCACTGTCCTTTTAACCACTAAAATGAGAGCACTGTATTAATTCTAATATAATAAAATCCTTTAAGGCAAGGCTGACACCAAAATCTACAGTGTTTGAGCCTGGAGAATTGCCTAGTGGGATGAGATGAGGGGAGGGCTCTCTTATCCAAGCTGCTCGCTCTCAAGAGAGATGCTGCATTGTGGAAGCTCTGGGCCTCAGGCCCTTTGACCATCTCAAGAGAGATGCTTCATGTGAGAGGTGAGCCCAGTCCCCTTTGACTACATTTGACCTCAACATTTAATTTCTAGAATTATCTCATCTCTCCCATGTCAACAATACACCCCTCTCAACCCATTGCTGGCTATGTGAGTTAGATTTTTATCATTACAACAAATGCCTCAGATAAACCAATTTATGAAAACAAAAAGTTTAGGGTCTAGCATGATTTTGTATGCCTGTAATCCCAGCACTCAGCAGGCAATAGGATCCATAAAGTTCAAAGCCAGCCAGGGCTACATAGGAAAGGAACAGGAAAGGGAGCACTGAGAGGAGAGGGGATGAGTGAAAAAGACCAGGTCTCATAATCTCCTTCCCAACACACTGTCAATGACTTCCCACTGGATTCCACTCATAAAGGATTTACCACATGGACTTTGGAGAACACTTACGTTCCAAACTATAATAGTAGCATATGTATCTTAATATCATATCTATTTTTTACAAAGGAGGTTTGGGAAAATGGCTCAGCAGGTAAGAGCATGAGCACCTGAAAGGACCTATAATCACCTGAGTTCAATCACCAGCACTCACATAAAAAGATGGGTATGACCACAGGCACCTATAACTCCAGGTTATGTGGGAAGCTGAGACCAGAGAATTGTTGTAACTCACAGATCATTCAGTCTGACTGAAAATGGCAGCTCCGGGTCTCCAGTGAGAGACTCCATCTTGAGAAAATAAAGCAGAGAGCAACTTCCTCTGGCCTCTGCATTCACAGGCACAGGGTCATTGGAATACACACTTGTACACACATATACACCACGCATAGACATGCCACACACCCTCACACATGTGAAAAGACAAATGAGGAGGAAGAAGAAAAGTGGGTGTGGGAATGCTGCTAAGATGCCATGTGCAAAGCCTGGGTTTCCAGCCCTCGCAGTGAAAGAAAAGAGAAGAGGAGGAGAAGGAAGACTAAAGAAAACAAGTCTCCATTAGCTACACGTCTACACAAAATCACACGTGCAGCTACTCCCCAGTTTCTCTGCTCCTTTCACAGTGCCACTCCTTGAAAAGAGTCCACACCTCTTCCTCATTCCCTAACCTCCCTCCACACTCTAGCATAAGATTTCTTCATCATTACTCTACCAAGATGAACAAAGGCACCCTTTCTTCCAAGGTCAAGTGACAGTGCTCAGTCCCCCCTTACCTACCCCCTCAGCCACATTTGATAGGTAGGGCCATTTACTCTTTCCTTGAGACACTTTCTGCATCAGGCGTTCACACTTGAACACACCCCTGCTCTGCCACCTCTACGAGTGTGTCTGCTCTCATGCCCAGGGCTCTGTCCTCGGTCCTTCAGTCCAACCTTATCCTGTGAAAGAACCTGTGAACTTGGATGAAAGCAAATAATGTCCACACACTGACTCTCAAATCTGAATCTCAGGCTTAGTCATCTCTTGAACACTGTCTATTCCACAAACATCCTTTTAATCTCCTCCACCCTTAACAAGCAAACCAACATGCCTCCTGAGTCCACATGACATCAGCTCTCATGCAGCTGCCTGAATTTCAAACAACCTGAGCACTCATGAGGCTCAGGCAGGAAGATTAGAAGTTCCAAGCTATGGATGGCTATGTAGTGAGACTCTTCCTAAATATAAATTAATTAATTAGTTAATAGAACTTTATCATCTTGATTCTGTCACTCACATTGCAAGTCCAGTTAACTATGGATTTCTATTAGCCACACCTCCATGTTCTCTATTGTACATTTTCCTTAATAAGCACTAATTTTGCCCTTATGGTATGTGGGTGCATTCTAAGCCCCTTAAAATATGAATTTAGGGGCTGGGGAGATGGTTCAGTTAATAAAAGCACTTGCTGACAAAGCCTGCCAGCCCAGATTCAATTCCCCAGCCATCTACATAAAGCTGGAAGGACATTCATTTGTGGTAAATAGCAAGGGACCCTGGCATGTGTCACACACACAAACATAATTTTTAAAAAATACTAGCCTATCTAATCTTTGTGATAGACACTATTTTAAGCCCCCAATCTGTGGACGTTTAAAATGAACACCAGAGAGACTGTATAATTTGCCCAACCTCAGGACACTTGAAGATGCTCTGAAGCCACAAACTTCTCACTGCTAATACAGATTTGTTTGCCTTAAAAGTCAAGAGGACACCAAAGCAGGAGACCATTCACCTCAAACTCTAAACCATTTAAAGCCCTAATGCAACCTCTAAGGAAGTGAGATGATGAGCAAAAGAGCTATTTCCACAGCGAGGCAGATAAACTGGGGAAGGACGATAGAGAGGCACCAAGGGTACCCAAAATTGTCCAAAATACAAATCTACAGACTCTTAAAAACCTGATCACTATGCAAAATATAAACTCACCCACTATGACTCAGGGAAATTTGCGGAAGAGGGGGCGGAAAGAATGTAAGAGTCATGGGGGGGGAGAATAATCAATGCATAAGAGGGAATGTCATCATGGATTCAATGGCTTTATCTAAGAACCTATGATACTGAGCATATTATTGTGTTAATATATGTAATTTTAAGCCAATAAAAACATAATAAAAAAGGCATCAAGCTTATCTTCATCTTGGGGACATCT
This sequence comes from Zapus hudsonius, assembly GCA_004024765.1. NCBI lineage: Eukaryota > Metazoa > Chordata > Mammalia > Rodentia > Dipodidae > Zapus > Zapus hudsonius. The sequence continues at coordinate 47,401 of PVHP010004069.1, read as the reverse complement.
TTCTGCTTGTGTCTTCTGACCTTAACCCAGTGAAAAGAACACCTCTTGCTGCCATTCGTCTCTGTACCCCATCATTTCATGACATTTTCTCCACAGCACCTAGAAATACATCAAATTATTGAGTTGATGCTGCTCTGCCACACAGCCCTGAGCCCAGCTGTTACCTAGATGAAGCCAGGCCAGACCAGCCAAGCGGAGAGCTCAGCGAGAAGGAGGCAACCTTCACAAATCAGCCCAGATGAGTGCTGCTCTCACCTTTGGTCCCACAAGCTTCTTCCCACAGTTAGCAATGGCTACTGGAAAGACTCAAAACTTGTCAAAGTACTGAGAATAAGTGAAGATTGAGTGTTCAGTAATAGACAGGCATCTCTCCCACACCCTCCAAGGCTTGGGGAATATTGCATAAGAGGAGTTGAAAAGAATGTAAGAGCCAGAAGAGGAGAGAAGTACTTTGGAAAGCTATCTTCCAGACATGAAGTGGCATTGTATTTATAACTTCACAGTGACTGTTATTACCTGCCCTCCAGCTGCATAATATTTGGTGCTTCAACATTGTACATGCATACTGGAGGAGGGCAAAAATTATGTTTAAAGCATAAAATAAAAGAGGGACCGGTTGGAAAGAAGAAAGGGTTCAGGAGAAGGGTGTTGGGAGACAATAGAAGGTAATGGGAGGGGTTTATAATAAAAATATTCTATGTCTATGTATGAAAATTATCAAGAAATAATGTTTCAAAAATGTTGAGTTAAGGATCCTCTACTCAGAATGCTTGAAATTGCTTGGGTTTTTTTCACTTTGAAATATTAGCATATCCATAATAAAATATCTTAAGGAAAATGCCCAAATCTAAGTAAGAAATATACTTTTGTTATATTTTCATCATATATACGTAGCTTTAAAGTAATAAAATATTATTAATAATTTTGTGGATGTACACTTAATCACCAGACCTGTACCATCATCATGTCAGGACTCAAGAAGTTGCACATTTTAGAGTATTTCACATTTCAAATGTGGGATATTTGACACATGTTTCATTCTATAATTATGTATTTTTTGCATGTCTTCACACCTCATGTCTGAGCATTTGAATAATGGCTCCTTAAGAACAAACACTGTCTTATTCATCACTTAATTTCTATGTCCTAAAGCCCAGCTCTTTTACACAAATCCACTGAGTGAATAAATGGATTAAGGCTCTAACAAATATACCTAAGACTCACTCTAACCTCCAGGAATGATAGATCATAATTTCACATGATAAATCACTTCCTAACAACTTGGAATGACACTAACATAGTTGTGGTGGTTTGGTTCAGTTGTGCCCCATAAACTCATGTGTTCTGTATGATTGATTACCAGCTGATGTCAATTTGAATATTGGAACCCGGTTGGAGATATATTGCTGGGGGCAGGCTTCTGTTAGTCATAGCCAACTTCCCCTTGCCAGTGTTTGGCACACTCTCCAAATTAATAACGTTTAATAATGTTAGCCAGGAGGTGATGTCAACCTCTGTTCATGCCATGTTTTCCCTGCCATGATGGAGCTTCCACTAGAGTCTATAAGCCAAAATAAACCCTTTCCTCCCATAAGCTGCTCTAGGTCAGTTGTTTGTCCCAGCAATGTAAACATAATGGCCAAAAGCATCTTTAAACTCTTGGGACCAATTAGGGGATGGCAAATTTAAGAAGCTTATGAATTAACTGGGAAGTAATTACATTAAAATACTCATAAACAAAGCACAGCAACAGGGAAATACATAAATAAGTGGTGTGGGGAGGGTATTTCTGAGTGGCAAATGAAAACACCAGTGAGGAAAACCAAAAAATAAGTAGACTTTTGGTTCCTAACTTCAATGTCAAGTTTATAAATCATGAATGTCCTCAAGATAGAATGAATGAAAGATGGATGGGCCTTAAAGGCTGGGAAGAACCTATAGACTCCAATTGTTACCTGGATTTCCTCTGGACTCCTCTTGAATCCCCAGTCCTTGTGATTGACATTGACAAAAATCAGCTGAGACACACAGACCAGCACAGAAAATACATGCTTATTTGAAGGTGAGTGGAGTGTAATCAAGATGAGAGTGGACAATGGTCAAAGAGACTCGGGTGCCAATCTGTTAGGCAGGCTGTATAAATGATTTCTACAGTTTCTAGAACAAAAGGCTATTATATGCTATGATACTTCTATAAAACACTGTAATAGGATAAAAATATGAAGGGAAACACCTTATTCAGCGACTTCATATATGCACACACAAGCATGCACATTCCTGGAATGCCTGTCTCTCTCCGGAGCTTAGCTCATGAATCATTCTCCCCTGTAACGTACGGCTGTTAAGATGTACTGATCTGACAACTCCCATGTTCATCCCTTGAGTGTTTACCTTGACTTTGTCATAAAACCTCTCTCCCAATTCTTTTATCTCATCTTTGAACTCTTTCTCTTTGACAAAAACCTAAAAACACTGGGTGGAAATCCCCATTTCCCTGTCTCTCCCTAAGATGTCCCAGCACACACCACTGGCAACAGCAAGACATAAAACTCATTACTTGACATAAAAGGTCAAGAAGAGAAATCAGAATTGCTTCCAGGGACTAGGGATTTAGTTTAATGGTAAAGAACTTGACTAGCACATGTGATAGTTTAGATTCCATCCCCGGCACTGAAAAATAATGGTGTTTCTGTGTATTGAAGCCAAGAAAAAAAGAGTGTAGAGAATAAAAAAAAAACAGAGATGAGAAAGGATGTCTTTGAGATTTCATGTCTACACCACTGTGTTTGCCTAGTCCAATGGAAAGGAAGCTCAAAAGGGGGCAGTAATGAAGACTAGAAGGTGAGATCTCTATGTCTCCAGCATGCATTCATTGGTACATGGTGATGGTGAGGACATATTTTATAATTCATCTAAATCCAAAACACCCATTTTGAATTCTTACATAAGTTTTCAAGAAGCCCTACTCCACCCCCCCCAATCTCCTTTACCTTCTTCCTCTACCTCCGCTTTTCCCTAGCTCATATCAATTCCTATACAAATACCATATGAAATCTCATTAGCTTAGTGTTTGTCTACATCTAATAAAATGTAAGTTCACAAGGGAAGGGAATTTGTTCACTATTACACTCTAAGCTCTTATAATACCACCTTGCACAGAGGCAGCATACATTGTATATGTTCTTCTCACCAGTCACATCTAGGCCATGAAGTCCTGTCTATCTTATCTCTTGAGGACTTCTCATTCTATATCCTTTGCTGTCATAGAGTTCCAGCCACCATCATTTCCTATATGGGTGGATTGCTATTACTTTTGAGGTCATCCCCGTGCTTTTGTTCTGAGCTAAGCCCAATGTATCCTTCCTGCTGCAGGTGGAGTGACCTTATGAAAATACAAATCCACTCCTAAATTCTCCCTCAGCAGCCACTCCAGGGACTTCATTAGTCTTAATTCCTTAATTGATGATAAGGATCCCTAAAAGCTACCATTGTCCTGCCCCCTTTCCTCTCTGCTACTATGTCCTTAGCCTTTGTGCTTCGGTTTACTGAGAATGTCCTAACTCCAGCCAACCCTATGATTACTTTAGAAATTTCACTTGGGCAAGAAAGCTTTCTCTCGACTTCTTACACATAATCGGTTACCCTCATAAGCATTCATCACAACTTACAACTAAACATTACTTAATATCTAACCCTCACATGGGTCCTGAAATATAAGAACTAAGTGGGAAAGGATGATGTGTGTTTTGCTTACTTTTGTATAGTCCTAACCTAGCATATTACCTGTACCATTGTAGGATCTCAAAATATATACAATGAATGAACAAAGGGGAGACTGAATGAATGCATTCTAAAATAAAGTCTGAACAAAGGAGGTAACATTGGAAATAAGACTTAGGGGGAAATAAGATTGATTGTGATCATCAGAAAAGGCTGGGGAGGGGCATCCATGCCTTCCAAATAGAAACAAAGACATGAACAAAGGAAGTCACAGAACAGGTCAAGGGCCCTGAGGAATCCATATTTACTGGGCTGAGCAGTCAGTGTAAAGTAATATTCTTTCAAAAAGATGTAAAATCACCATGAAGAGTCTCGAATGAAGGCAGATATTAATACTCAGTAAGTTATTGCTATATTACAAAAAGAGGTGACCATGGTTAGTAGTATTCATGTAGAACCCTATGATCAATGAATAGGAATATGAAGCAATTGAAAGCTTATACTAAGGTCACAGCAAATGAAACTGTTAAGATTTTGTTTGGGTAGTGGGGGTATAACTTCAGGCCTTACATATACTAAGCCTCACCTTAACCCAAAGAACGCCATTTCTCAAACATATTGTTACCATATACTTAAAACACAATGAAAATACTGTCTGTACTTTGATAGGAAGTATAGATAAAAGAGAAATTGGGGGAAGAGGAATATATAATGACAGAATTGAGATTTCTGGATAAAGATGGTGGATTGAAACACTTTATCTATACCATAGAATTGCCTGAGGCTAGTATCAGTACTAGCTTGGGATCTGTTTATGAATAAAATGATCAAAACTCCTCCTCTGAAAAGAGTAAAATAGAGCAGGGCTTCTTAAACTTTCTCCCCTCATGACCCCATTTCAACAAAGGCATTTTTATGCTGTTTTAGGTATATAGGTAAAATAGTTATAAAAAACATTTGCTGCCAATAAATCACAAAGAAATCTATTTTGAAACAATATTTGGCAAACATAATTTTACCATTTATTAAGAAGAAAGTAATTTGCATACTAATGAGCTAGGTGTGCTCATTTATGTTACATGAAGAATTAAGTGTTGGCTGAATACTTGATACTTGAGGGTAGAGAGCATCTTCAATGTGCTTCAGAGGTGAATAACATTTTGATGTCATCGTCATCAATGCTTAGAGCACTGCTTTGCATAAATACACAGAATAAAATGACAGAAATATACTTAGGACCATTTCAAAAATTGTTGGACATTCTGTCCTAAAGCCAAGCCAAAATCCATTTAATAATTTCTGAAGAAATTCAAGTTAGCAACTCAAACATAATTCTTTTAAATGAAACATTCTAACACAATGAGATTGACATATGCATTAATTTGGTTCACTACATGCTGAGGAATGACAGACATTAAAAATATTAAAAGTTTTAGTTTTCCATAACTAAATCATTATTTTTCTATAAGAGCAGGACACTTTGTATGTACAGTAAAAACAATGAAATCCATAAAATACAATAGTATTTAAACTAAGCCAAGGTGTATGCATTGTGTGGTGTGACATGTACAATGCAAAGGAAGCCTGTGGTACATTCCCAGCCAAAGCTGCAGGGAAGTCCTGTGATGCAGTATGTGAATGCTGTCAGAAACACCTCAGAATCATGACATATCTAGTCTTCGGTTGCTGTGCATTCAGAAAAGTTTCACAGGTATAGGGAAGATGGGGAAGAGAATAAGCCAAAAGAATTTGTGTTTGAAAATGCCATAAAAGGACTGGAGAGATTGCTAGGTGGTTAAAGGCTCTCACTTGCACAGCCTGCTGGCCTACTTTTGATTCACCAGTATCCATTTAAAGCCAGATGCTCTAAGTGGTACATGTGTTTAAGTTTGTTTACAGTGACAAGAGGCCCTGGTGCAATCATACTCTCTCTCTCTCTCTCTCACTCTCTCTCTCTCTCTCTTTCTCTCTCTCTTTTTCTTTCTTTCTCTCTCCCAAACAAAAATGTTTTTCAAAAAAAATCTATAATGAAACCTAAAATTCTGTAGGCTAACTTTTATAAATTAAAAAAAAAAGAAATACAAAGAGATGTCATATCAATGAAATAAAGATCAAATGCTAATGAAACAAAATAAAAGGAAAGGAAGAGTCAAAATAAAAACTCATTAAAATAATAGAATTTAATGATTCAAGCCAGGGTGGTGGCATAGACCTACAATCACAGCGCCCAGGAGGCAGAGGCAGGATATATGCAGGTTGATGCTAGCTGTGGCTACATAGTGAACTCAAGGCCAATCTGAGCTTCATAGTGAAAACTGTCTCTAAAAGAAAAAGAAAAAGTGATTCAAAAGATTTAATAGTCATGTGTTTAGAGCACATGTATTATAATGCCTTTAAATGGCTAACAGTAAAATTTTTAATAAGCAGTAGAAATTTATTACATGTCCACAACTGTGTTAGCAGGTCTATGTTATGTTTTATTATATCACCACAAGAACCCCAAAGAGTTCTAAACACAGAGGAGGGAAATGGGGACACCTTTACAAGATGTGCTCATACAATGTATATACATATTCATAATAAAGATATTATAATTAAATAAATATTTTTTTTCAATTGGGGTTTTATTTTATTTATTCTTTAATATCTATTTATTGTCCATAATGAGTTACATTATTTAGTGGGCAAACAATGAGTTGTTATCCCCAATTCCCCAATGCCCCCCTCCCCATCCCCAATCAGCTGGATATCCTCCTCTGTGGGCCATCTGGATCAGTCCTTGTGGCAGGATGAACAAGGGACCCACAGCCACACCCATTCAATCAACACAGGATAAAATTTAAAAATTTTGAATTGTTAAGCAAATTGTTCCACACAGGTAGTGTTAAAGGTTAAAACTCAACCCATGAAGTCTGGCTTTATGACTCTAAAGCCACTTTGTAGGATAAGCTCAAATTTGGGTTTTATCTTCAGTATTCTACTCAAAAAATATACATCACAGAAAAATTTCTCAGATAAATAACTGTCATAGATCACATGGGATCTAGCATGATATTTTGAGCTGTTAATACTGTCGTGAGTAAAATTAAAATCAGACATTAAAATGTGATGATATTTCATATATGTATTACTACTGTTGAAAACAATTAATTGCTCTTTCTCTAGCTGTTTTTGAAGTTAACCATCTACCCCTGGAAATGGAGGGTTTTATTATTTTACTTTTTATTGATAGCTTCCATAAACCATTATGATTCCCTCCTGACCCTCCTTCATATCTCTTCCCCTTCTCAATTAGTCTCTATTATAATTAGTGTTGTTTCAGTGTCATCATCTTTTCCTCCCATTATGTGGAGGTATAAGCAGGCACTGTGAAGTAATCAATATCCAGGTCATTTTGTGCCTGGAAGTTTGTGTTGTAAACAGTCCTACCCTTAATTTGGCTCTTACAAAATTTCTGCATGTCTTCCACAATAGACTCTGAGCCTCAGGAAGTGTGCTGAAAGTGGAGTCACTGTCATTTCTTCGCAGCACTATACTGTCTTTTGAGTTATCCCAGGGTCACGGCCATTTGATTAAAGAGGAACTTCTCTAACCAAAATGAGACTACTATTATCATATGGGTATGATCTTTAAGAAAAAGTACTTATAAAGCAGTTTGGTGGGCATAATATATGTATTTAGCCACACAACAGCAGGTGTTACTCCTCTAGGGCTCATGATCTCCCCCACCATAGACTTTTGACTAGCTCTTCAGAACCAGGCATGCTTCCCTCCGTCAGAGCAGGCCTCCAGTCCAATTAGAGAGTAATTGTTCTCCCCCACAAGAGACACCCACTATTTCCCAAGTCAGCCTATTTGACTTGGCTGGCCAGTGTTAAGGCTTGCAAGGCCCACTGCTGTTCACCACCATTGATGACTTCTTTCTCTCATAGGGTTGCATGCAGCCATAGCTTTTTCCAGCTTTCTGTCAGCTGGTTAATGCATATGTGTTCTTCAGCAGTAGGATCTTACCATCTCATTCAGGTGGGGAACCAAAAGCCTTGGAAATAGCCTGTAATGATTTGGGAGCATCAAGAACCTCCCTGGCCAACAACTCACTGGAAGGTACCCCCATCCCTGGCACTGAAGTTTTTCTAGTATCAATCTATACCTACTGGGTGTGCCATTATATAAGGGATAACATGCGGCATTTGGTTTTCTGGGCCTGAGTTACCTCACTTACTATGGTCCTTTTCAGATACATCCATTTCCCTATAAATTCCATTTTTTTCTTTACCGCTGAATAGTACTCCATTGTGTAAATGAACCACATCTTCATTATCCAATCCTCAGTTGAGAGACATCTATGATGGTTCGATTTCCTAGCTATTGTTAATAGAGCCACAATAAACATAGAAGAGAAGTATCTCTAGGGTAGTGACTAGAGTCCTTAGGACATATGCCAAGGAGTGGTGTAGCTGGGTCATCTGGGAGTTCTCCCTCACCATGGTTCTCACACTCTTTCTGCCCCCTCTTCCGCTCAGTTCCCTGAGTCATGGTGGGTGAGTTATGGAGTTTTTTGTTTTCTTTTTGTCTTACTGTCTTTTTCACTTCCTGGTATTTGGATTATTTTTTCCTTTAGTATTTCACTCTTCTTACTCATATCTTTTATTGACCAATTTATTTCATTCAACTGATTTTCTGTCTTCTTTGAGGATTCCTGCAGGAGTTTGTTTTCTTCTTTGAATTTGAGGAATTCATTTGAATTCTTTGAACATACTTAAAGTCATTCTTTAAGAGTTCTCTGTCTGACAAATTCATCTAATACACTCGCAGTAGAGGTCATTACTATGAGATTCATAATTTTATAACAATAATTTATAAATCATAATTTTTGGAGACAGTATTTTGCCTTGGTTTTTCATGTTTCTTATATTTAATTGTTGGGATTTTTGCACCTTGGATTATTTCACTGCTTGGATTTTTTTGTTTGTTTTATCTGCTATATTCTTAGGTTTGTAGTTCACAAGTTCTAGTCTCAGACTAGGCTCTCACTGTGCCTAGTGGGACCAATAATGTAAGGAAAGTGAACAGAAAGTACACAAACTCGAACTTACTCAGACAAGGATTGCCTTTATTCAGCAACGATTGGACAGACTTCTCCCAAGTATGAAGTCATGTCCACCATGGGAAGCTTTAGGAGGGTATTTTAAGACTTTGTAGATAAAGTTTTCCAGAGTCTGGAGCTCCCTAGGTGACCTTCTATTGAGAGACAATAGGTGACCATATAACTGTTGATTGGGCTGGATGTAGAGCTCTTTTCAAAAGGGGCTTATCAGAGAGAGGATCCTTCAGATATATCAAACATTCTCTCAGGTACTTTGAGGTGTTATCAGAGATAAGATTCTGTGTGAAACATTTTCCCAGGCTTAGAGAGCTGTATTTGTCCCTTCAGCCCCCATGTTACACCCAGAGTCAAATGCTAACTGCAGAAGTGAGCAAAGCCGGTGGATATGTGAATCCACTATGTGAATATCATAGTGTCAACCAAGTTATTTTTTTTTCAATTCAGCAGTTATTGAAGTTACTTTGACTTAATTTATTTGATGGATAACTAAGCATGGCTGGAGGGAATATGCTAAGACTTGGGTTACTTTGAATTGGGAGGGACAAAGAGTGTGTTAGGATGGGGACTAGTGTTAACTCTGAAAAAGACGGAGGCTGCATATGTGTGCGGAAGAGGAAAGTCGGAACACTGTGAGGTCACGCAGATTTTAGAGGTGATTGAGGCGATGGCATGTTGTAATTCAGAGAAGAGGAGATAAAGGGAGAATGTGGAAAGGAGTTGGGAAAGAGAAGGAACATGAGTTGTGTGTAGGAAGAGTAGTGAAAACTGAAGCTTCTAACTTTTACTCTATAAATTAATTATTGCATGTATGATAAATGAATGTGTGACTTAACATTATGGTAATAAAAACATTAGGTTTGGGGTAAAACCTAAACAGAAACTTCCATTAACAGATTACCGAAAATAATTCTGAGCCATTGACATAATAGGAGTGTCCCTAGTAAGAAACGACACAAAAATACATTTGTATATTATTTTTATTTCATTAACATACAAAGAATTATGTTTTATTACGATCTTTTCAGACAAATTGGGGAGAGGGAGATTCCTTTGGTTAATTGAGCCTCCTGTTGGATCATGAGGGGACCTGAGGCTGCCTGAGTTAGGACTCTAAGTCTAGGATCCTGAACAGCTGGTCATGACCATGCAGATCTCTAGCCCAGGCCTGTGGTGGAGTGGAGACTGAGAGAATCCCTGGAGCTTGCAAACAGCACAAAGCCCCATAACAAGGAAAAGCAGGCAGGTGAGAATGGAGGGGGGACATCTGATGTATTCCTCTGGCCACAGAAGACAAGCACACACGGCACCACATCAGCACATATACACACACATACACCACACTCACATCCTGTGCATACACAATTTATTTTAAATTTTAAAAAACAACCAATTCTTAGTTATACATGTTAGTATCCAAATGCATTCTGAACTCGCACACTATGCCTTTGCTCAAACAGCCTCCCTCGCTCACATGTCTTTGCCTTAATCCAGAGCCAAGAAAATGACCTGGAAGGCCCACAGGACAGGTCAGCCTTTTTAACTGACTCGACTAAAAGTAGAGCTATTCATTTGTTTGATTCCTAGTATTATTAAATACTTGGGAATTGAACAAATAGGTTTCATTACTTTTGATAATCTTAAAAGTTTCGTTTAAGGTAAAAATGAAGGTGAGAAGCATGATTTTTATAAACACAACACTGACTTCACAATATACTACGACAATCTGAATAAGGGAAATAAAGTCAATAGGGTGGCAGTTAATAGGCTAGCCATTTTAGAAATTTGGGGAAAACATTTTCCCAAGTTACTATTCTGTATGTTTTGTTATGCATTATTTCCATCCTAGAGATTAGACAAAAAGAGGAAAGAATTTGGCAGATAGTTAAGGAAGGGCCTTTGAGAGTCAGAAATCTTGCCCTGTGCATTTGGCTAACTCCTGGCAGAAGTTAGAGTTGAAACAATGAAGCTGAGAACACTGGAATAAAGAACAAGAGGGCTTCCAGCTGGAGATAAAACAGCCAAGATGATAGGTAAGAAGGACAGGGCTCTGGGAAAAACAGCAAAGCCCAATTTGGCAGGCTCCAGCTGCCCTCCCCTGTTTTGTGCTTGATTTTGTTTTGGTTCTCCCTTGCAAAGCTTGCAGGGGGATGCTATCCCCTCCCCAGCTAGTCACTGAGGCAAAGAGCAAATTGACCCTGATTGGAAAAGAGACAACCTTGATGGGTTGTGGGAATTGAGCTCAGTCCACATAGCTCAGTCCAGTCATTTTAAAACTCAACTCATTTCCCTAGCCAGAAAACCAAGACAAGAGTCATCCAGCTACAGCCTACTTTCTGGGAAGTTCTTCTCAAAACAGTAAGCTGGGAGATGAGGAGGATCTCAACTTTGTTCATAAAAATCTAGGAACTTTTCCTGTTTCAGTAGTTTCAGCCATGGTCCCTGGCTGCTCGCTATAAGTATGGAAAGTGGGAATGGCCTGAGAGCCGGCCTTTGCAGGTTACCACAGAGGCTCTGATCCACACCTGGAGGGGCCATTTGAAGACCCATAGCTATCACAACACAGAGTAGTAGCCGTCAGGTGAGTCTCCTGTCTGCTGCTTGATGGGACATTTTGAAGTCTCTTATCCTACAGTCACTCCTAACCTACACTTTCGACCTAGCAGAAGGGTTACCTACCATGAGAACAATGGAAGGAGAGGGAGAGGTTTGGGGTCTTGCTTGAGTCCTGGGAAAGGCCTAAAAACCCAAGGCCTTGTTGGACATATTTTGAATGAAGTATGCCTATTCTTTCTCACATTATTTTTGAATTTTCTCTTTCTAATACTTGATTGTATGTGAATTCATGACCAAATAAACAAATTAGAGAAATGACAAAGGAGGCTTTAAAAGTCAAGATAAGAGGCTGGGGAGATTTCTCAGTGGTTAGAGGGGCTTACTTTCCAAGGCCTCAGGACAACAGTTTGCATTGGCAAGAGACCTTGGTACATGCATGCACACATGTAAATAATTTTTTTAAATAAAAGTAAGGTAGTGCTTAACTAACTACTTTACAACAAAACTAAAATTTTTTTATTTAAAAATAAAAACATAAAACTAGAGCTGGAGAAATGACTCATCACTTGCTAGCAAAGCCTGACAGCCCAGATTCAATTCTCCAAAGAGGCCCCGGCGGTACCCACTCACCAACTCCTTTTGTCCGTTTGCAAACAAGTAAGTAAAGACATATATTTTAATAATTTATAAAAAATAAAAATAATACTCTTATAAAGTCACCTTTAAAATATTAAATTAAATCATTACTTTAAAAATCAGTTAAAATTGGGCTGGAGAGATAGCTCAGCGGTTAAGGCACTTATCTCTAGTGCCTAAGGACCCAGGGTTCAATTCCCCAGTACCCACATAGGCCAGATGCACAAGGTGGCACCTGTGTCTGGATTTCCTCTCTCTCTCTCTCTCTCTCTCTCTCTCTCTCTCTCTCTCTCTCTCTCTCTCTGTCTCTCTCTCTCTCTCCCCTCTCTCTGTATGTATCTCTCTGCTTGCAAATAAATAAAATTTTTAAAAAAATCAGTTAAAATTGAAAATTAAAATTTCAAGTGACGTTACAAAATCTCATTAGACAACAAAAGTTACAAATATATTTTTATTTTTCTATAAAACTATGTATTTCTTTTGTTGTACTCTCTTATAGTAGTAAGGCATCACTGTTTCCATTAACGTTAGTGTACTAATTTCTTTCCGTCCTATTGACAATATGTAAATGCCTAAAAGCAGCATGGATGAAGTGTGCTCTAATATCCTGTGCAGGCAAGCAGGTGTGACTGTCTCTTGCCATGGAGTCACAGGCAGAATGTTCTCCCTCATTATATTCCAATGAAACAGAACATGGTGAGTTTGGCATCCATTTGAGTGCCTACCACATGGCAGCCAATAAATAATAATCAAATTCATAAAATGAACAGTGCACCTGGGATAATGCTTAGCCCTGTCTCATAACCAGATCATTCTAATTTACAATGACTTAATCTGTATGCAGATATTTTTGAAAGTATTTTAGGACAGAAGATTTTTCTGTGTTTATTGCAAATGTCATCATGGCCTCCAAAAAAAAAAAAACAGAAGAAAACATCTAACATTACCAACTAAGCACAAACACAATAGATCTTTTATGACAGGTGCGTGTTAGAGACAAATTGTGAAAATGAATATCATTTTTAGATTGCATTTGTCTCTACTATAGGTCATGAATAAATGAATGGAAAGCCAAAAAGTTAAGAGAGACATTTAATTTAAGCCTAGCAGTTTTCTGTAATCATTGAAACCAAAGGATAAAAGGGAAAACTGCCTATAAACTGCCCACCCTTCCATACTGCAGCTGCCCAGAGTGCTCAGGTGTGCTTAACTCCTAACCTGCCCTTATTTGAATTACCCTCTCTCTTTTTCAACCTGAGTTTTATCTCTAGAAGCACTTGTTCACCCAGCTCTCCCATGCTGTTCACCTCTGAAGTGTCCACCTAGTGAAGCAGAAGCAGCTGCTGCCCACTTTGGGCAGAGAAAAGGCGACAGTCTTGCCACTAGAGCACCCTGCACAACTCAGAAACAATCACCAGAGGATCTTATTAAAGAAAACGGTTGATAGGCTGCAGCTCAGGAGCACTGATGTAGGAATTTTAGAGACAGATCTCTAATATCTGCTTTTCATGGAGCTTTTCACATGATTTGACATACCAAACCGTGATGAGTGTGAGGCTACAGCTTTGCAGAAAGAAATGGTTTCTTCTTCTTGAGGTGGTTTTTAGTGTTGAAGTGCATAAGGGAATTTCCATGTTCTGATTATAAAGATATACTTGTACTTCATATTGTAAAAAGGAAACTGTCGATAGGTGCCAATAAGGATTCATTTGTTTGGGGCTACCCCCTGGAGGAGTTCAGTGTCACTGCTGACAGACACTAGCTAGACTCCGTATTTCAAGAAGTGCCTGAGCCCAGACATCCACAGACAGAGGGAAGAATATAAGGGATGATACTGAGAGAAGCAAAGACATCACAAACCTCAGAAATGTGGAAATGTGGCTGACTATCTGCCCAGAGGGGCAAGACAGAGCTTTGGAATGATGACTATCTTTGCTCCCTGCATGAATCCTGCTGAGTGAAGATGAGTGTAAGTCACTTTTTAGGATGTTAATTTGCTGCCTTCTCATATCAGCAGATCTCTGACTAATGCACAGATTAAAGATTCAATTCCTGTCTCTGCACAGTGGCATCTGTGGTGACAGGCAGCATGAGCTCAGTTTTCTGGTTATAGTAGTACATGTCTAGCTATTCTCTGTGCATTGCTCTTTTTAAAAAAAAACTATTTAGCTTTGCAGACATCATTGTTGTTATTTGGGGGAAAAGTGGGGATGTGTCACACAACTAATATTACATAATTAATTAGAATAACTGGCTTAAAAATATTTGATTTCCCAACGCTTGACACTTTCTAGAAATTTAAAAGGAGCAATATGAAAGAGTGTGAAAAGTGGTTTGCACAAACAAAATATTTGTTACTTGAGTTAACTGCCCAGCCTTAAATTGGCTAAGGTTTTAAATACTTGTAAGAATTAACTCACCTCCACAGATCTCCAAATTTCTATTCCAACCCTATACTTGCTTTCAATTGGGCTTATTTTGTTTTGCTGATGGAGTAACTGCTCCGTTGGAGTCCAGAATTCTGAAGCACTTTAAATCTTTACATACATTATCAATTAGACTCCCATGAGTTTTTGAACTCAGAGAATGAATGAATACAGCCTAAGTATTCATGAAGATAAAGGGATGGTTTTCACACAATATTAAAAAAAGGCAGTCTCTTTCAAGAATATTAAGTAGTGCCACAAATAACAGAAAATAACTGGATAGGTGAAATACATCTAGGATGAAATACATCTAGGTAAAAAGGTGCTTTGCCTGTGTACTGTTTTTTTGAAATTTAGTTTGAAATGCAGATTAAGGTACCTCCTTCAAGATGCTTCTTATGATTAGGCAAATATTTTAAAAATAAGTTGATTTGAAAATAAAATGTTACTCTTCCTTGCAAAAGATTTTCAAAATCTTAATCTTGGTAGTAATTTAACAGATCAATAAACTGTTTATGAAGATTACATTTTACTAAATAAATAAGATGTGTATTTGGTTTTGAAGAATTTATTAAAATGTGTTTAAAGGTTGATTGAAATATATTTGAAGCCTTGCATTAGAAGCCAATCATATGCCTTTTTTCATAGTCTTTTTGGAATCAATATTAGACTTCAAAGGGGAACACTTTTCACACATCAGGACTGAAATATGTGGCTCTTAATTTACTGGACAAAGAGGCAAACTTATTTCTAGTTCCTAAATAAAAACTAGCTCTATGAAGAAAACTTTTAAAGAAAAATCAGGAAAAGAATTTTTAAAACAATAGCAATGTATTTGTCCATCTGCTGCGTGGAGGAGTAGAACTTGATTACTTTGTTAGTTTAGAAATTATTTTATTGTAGCAAAATGAGTGTGAGCTCACTGCCCCCCTCCCCTGTATGCACTGTTACATTCTTCAGGCCACAGATGGCCATGAGGTGGGAAACTACCAGAAATTTGAAGTTCAGTTTAGACAAAAGAAGTAATTACTTTAACTGTAATAAGGAAATTAGGAGAGACAAGACCCGAGGATACCTGGGGAGAATATCTGAATTTCCTGAGACCTATTGTAAATGTGTGAACTACTAGATAGTGGTAATTTGCATAATGTCACATACCCTACTCTATACGGACTATAAAATATCTTTGTAACTAGGGTTCAAGGCCAATGCTTCATTTATACTTGGACCCCGGGCCTGGGTGAAAATTAAACTCCCCTCTCCTCTTGCTGCAAAGGCTTTGTCTGTTTATTACTGGAATATTTCTACATTTCAAGGACAAGAGACACCAGTGAGCCCAGACACTACCAGACTAAAAGTTCTTACAAGAACCAAGAGAGACAGCCAGCAGGCTACTTCTGTACATGAATAGTTGCTGTGTAATTTCCAACAAATTTTAGCCAGACTTGGGGTCTCCAAGGAGAACGAGTAAAAACACAACTCCACCATTTTTGTCCTGGCCTTGGTGAAGAACAAATGCTGTTGAAAATTTTCCTTCCCTTAGAAAATGCCAAATTTGTTCTCTTGACAAAACCCAGCAGCAGATGGATGCATAATGCTGAGGGCTAATTACACTGGTGTGTCTGTCAGTCCAGAGGATTCTTTACAACACTGGTGGCATTTCCTCTTTCAAAATTTAGTTCCAAAGCCATCACCTCCCCAGGTCCTTCCCTTAGAGCACCATCAAAGTAGCCTCTCTCCACCTCATCCCATTTCAGTCAGCCACCAACAAAACACCATGGATTTTCCCTGACAGCATTTATTTTCTTTGCTTCTGTATTGCTTTAGTATTTTGCATCACCTCTCTATTAAAATGGGACACTTCTCCAGAGAGAGAGAGAGAGAGCAGTTCTGACTAGAAAATCATTGTCATCCGCATGACACATAGTTATCAACATGTCAAGAGTTGAGTAGAGTGTTGAGCAAGATGAACACGGCCTATGTGGGCAACTAGATAGTCATGGAAGTGTCCAAGGGCAGAATGAAAAGGAAGATGGGATTCAGGTAAAGTTGGTTTGAAAGGAAATAAGCAGACAGATCCAAGAGAAATTAAGGCAAAGAACTGAAATGACGTGGTGTTGAATTAGCTAAGGAGAAAGACACCCAGGAAGTGTGCTAACTGTTGAGATGGTGCCATGAGATCCTGTTCTCTGGCAAGTTTCTCTACCAGATGCCAAGAGGTGTTCAAGCTAAGGAAACAGAAATTTGATGATAATGTTGAAACAGAACCTCCCCTAATTTACCATATTGTTTCATTGTAATTATCCTCTCACTTAAAATTAGTCTTTAATCATTGTGATTTAATTTTAGTCTAAATGCAAATGAAATACATAATTCAAATATGTAGTCTGCTTATATGAATGTGAGAATGGTGTGTATGCAGGCAATTAGCAGGAAGGATGCTACAATATAGAAACAATGATATGGACCAGAGTTATTTCAGCCCTTTCAATGACAGATAAGCGACAGAGAAACACAAGAATGAAGTTCAGATCCTACTTGGAAAGAGGAAGCCATCTGTCAGTGCCTGTTGAGGGTCAGGATGGACACTTTGTCATGGTCATGTGATTGGGGGCAAACACATTCCTACTGAGAAGCACATGCACGCTCTTTTGGATGCTTAAAGAAACATTAGCCATGAGACTAGTGCAGTCTGCCCATGAATTTATCATCCTCAGCATGCAGACATCACGTCTTAAACAGAAATATTCACAAGAGGGTTCAGAAAAATTTTAAATGAAACTCATTAACTATAATCTATATAATATTGAGGGAAGCAAGGGATAGCCCACTTCCTATAGGGAATGAAAACATTCAGAAAATTTATCTAGATGTTTTATATTAACATTTATTAATTTCTGCTTATACATAAAATTCATATTAGAAAATTTGAAGTTACATAAAAATACATCAAAAAGAAGAGTCATTCATAAACCAATCTCTAAAATATCAGCTGTTACCATTTTAGTATAATTCTTTCCAATCTATTCTTATCCATCCATAATATTCTATTACAACTAAAATCATCCTTTTATTTTAGATTACTGTTTTTTCTTTAACATTGTTTCATAATTTTCCATGATTTAAATATTACATCAAATCATAAATTTTGAACTATATGTAAAAAATGAACACATAAATATATGGTACTGTATTTAAAAAGTAATATATTAATGACATTCTCTTTTTTAATATTTTATTTATTCATTTATTTGAGAGAGAGAGAGAGAGAGAGAGAAAATGGGTGCACCAGGGCCTCCAGCCACTGCAAACAAACTCCAGACACATGCGTCACCTTGTGCATCTGGTTTTAAGTGGGTACTGAGGAATCGAACTCAGGTCCTTGTGTTTTGCAAGCAAATGCCTTAACCATTAAGTCTTCTCTCCAGCCCTTAATGACATTTTGTATTCCAACTTCTTTGATTAAAGCTGAAATTTTTGTAATTCTCTTTTCTACGTTGGATTCCATTGGTCTTTAAACTATTATAAAAAAGTAAGTATGGGTGTTCCACTAATAAGACATCATAAACCATTCAATAGATATAAAAATGTAACTTAAATTTTACATTTTACTTTAAAATTTACATTTACTTTAAATTTTAAATAAGGATAAAGAAAGATCCACTTCCCATAAATCACTGTATTTTACTACTTGTTACTTTAAAAGGGCGCATGTATGCAATGGCAGGATTTAAATATTCTCCATGTAGTATATGTCACTTGTGGCAACTGTCCTAGTGTTGCTATGCTGACAACACTGTGATCTTGTCTGCTTGTGAGCTCTGGTGTCTTCTTAGAATGGAGAGGCGTCCTCTGGTGGCTGGCATGCCAGCCAGCGAAGGGGTCACTGTAGCACCACAGAGATCTTGCTTGTCACAGGTAACTATGAAAGCTGTGTGAAACAGTCAGCTATTACTATGATATCCACCAAATAGCAATAAAAACAGGACTAGTTATAAAATGGTTTTGAAAGAAAAAATGAATTAGAGCTACATTAACAACTTAAATCCATAAATTTAAAGGAAAAAAATCATGTATTGATTTTAAATATTGAAATATTGGTTTTATTTCAAATTTATCTTGTTGGAAAGCCATCATCCTCAGGGTCTATGTACTGCCTTAAATATTTTTACTCCATTGAATATTGAGATGGTAAATCTCCTAAAGCAAAAAAAAAACCCACTTTTTAAAAAATTAGAATAACAAGGGTAATGTTAAGTCCATTAGAGTTAAACTGTATAGGAAAGGCCACATGCAGACCCAGTGACATTATTTGGAAACGTTGGCACCACAAGATGCCCCATGAGGTGAAGCAAATACTTACCCGCTAGCTGACAGATCCGTAGATTTCACACTTGAAGGCACAGACTCAGAATGGAAAAAAGATTTAATCCACCAGGTGGAGTCTGCCACTTCACTTAATCCTATCAAATAAAGTCTAGATTAAACTCCCTTGTCAGAGAGATGATAGCAAAGGGAAATCATGAGAATGACACTAGAAGAAATAGGGGAAGTACCTTGCAGAGACTTGTCATCGTCTATGAGGTGAACAGAATCAGAGCTTGTTAATGAACTCACTGAAGAAATACTGGACTCTGGTCAGAAACAAATCAAAATTAGAAAACAAACAAACAAACAAACAGGGCCCCGGGAGGTTGCTCAGTAGGTAAGGGCTGGCTCTGTGATCATGATTCCCTGAGTTAGGATGCCCAGAACCCACATCAAAAATGCCAGATGCAGTAGCAAGTGGCTGCAATACCAGGTCTCTTGTTTTTCTGGTGCCCAGAGAACTTACTTCGGTAGTACTGGTTTTTGGCCAGGAGACAACCAATGGACGGCACAGACGCCATGGCTTTCACTGAGAGCAACAACCTGAAGAGCAAAAGTCAGGACACAGAACTCAGGGTCAGCTGTAAGCAGCGTTTGCCTTTGTCTTTGCCATGGGAATATGCATTGCAAAGCAATATCATTTGCCATGAAATTTTAAAAATCATTTAAAACTTTATACAAAACAGCAATCAAATATAAACAAAAGTGCTATTCTGTTTAGTTAGAAAAAGAAGGAAAGCTACAAATTTGAATACACGCAATGCACGAATGACTTACTCCACTTAAGACAAACCTTGAGGTCTGTAAACAATGTGTCAGTATAGCTGTGGTAAGTTGCTCACGTGTTTCTTTTCTCCAGTGTGGTCCCTTAAGAAAAATGTAGTTGCCAAGTTTCTTCAGAAAGTGCACATTTTGAAAGACCCCTTCCTCAGTGATCTGAGAGGCTGCAATGCTCCTGGAGCAAGGAGGCCTCTGTGAGACTGTCTGGAGCCTCTGAACACACCTTATATGAGACACTAGGCTGGCTGAAAGCCAGAGTCCTAGTTGACCTGAGACGGGGCAGCACAGCCTGGCAGACGCAGAGAAAATACTTTCTATCTCAGGCCCTTCAGCTGTCCAAGGATCTTCTCACATGTCAAGTGCCAAGTTGGACTGCAACCTGTGATATCTCTGCCTTAACCCTCTTTGGTATCACAGTGTACAGTTAACTACTCATTACCTAGAAGGAAATAACAGCTAAGTGTCTCTTCAGCGTTGGGCACAATCACACACTTTATCAAAAGTACCAAGCAGAGCTCCATGGGATAGTCACAGTGCATCTTCAATCTAGCTGAGAACACTGACCATACAGACATAATGATGCCTGGCTCTGTCACAGAGACAAACAAAAGAGAGCTTCATGGAGCTTGAAGGATTCTGGGAAATGATCATATGCAGTAGAACTACTTAATCGACAGGCAAACAGTAGATTAGGAATGATGAAAGACAGAAATGGGTAATTTAAGGAAATTCATGATGCGGTATCAGTATTATTTACTGATGCAAAACTTTTATTCTAACTTGGTCATGCTTCTCTTATAGTTTGTTCTGGCATCTGACAGACTGTTAGTTTAAAGATCAAATTCTGAATCCCCTTTATATGGAGGGTGATCATTCAATTGCTACTTTAAATTGTTTAGTGACCATCAGTATATATGTATTCTTTCTTGTTTCAGTTGAGGTCAAATCCGCATGGCTATACTTTCCCTCCTACCAGTTGGGGTATTCAAGCAATTCTCCTCATTGCCACTGTAGTTCTTTCAAAATACCTCTCCAGAGAGAGAGGGAAAACTACTAGGTAGAATCATTAATATGAGGAGCAGATAACATAAGGGCACTCGAAGGACAAACTGGAACAGTGATTTCTAGAGGCAGGAAGGTGAGCAAACTGAGAGAGGCTGGTCAGAGGGTAAGATATTTTATAGTGTTATTTATCCTTTTGCTTCATTTATATTACACTTACTGCCATCTACTTCAAAGTATTTTACCACTAAGCTTCATGAAAATTTTAATGCTCATTTATGAATGGTCTCTATTTTCCAAAACATAAAAAATTAAATCTCTCTTAATAGATAATTTATAAACTCACTATAATGTCATTAAAGAATGTCTGTTTTTTATTTGCTCTTTGAAGTAGCTTTTGTAACTAGATTTTATATATTTGAAAGTAGCATATATACTTCAGTTGCTGTACAGTATCATTATTTTATGTGTCCAGTGTGTTGTATTATTTAATGCCCTTAATAATTTCCATAGCTATCGACATGTAGTAGTAACGTACCAGTGTCTCATGAGCACATGTAATTCTATAAATTAGTTTGCTATGTTTAGTAGTTTGAGATAGATTCACATGAAAACTATGACACTGAGAGCTTCTTGGGGGATCTTTGCTTTTATTTTACCAACACTGCTCCTCATTCCACCTCCCTTTATGTTCAACTTGATGTCCTGTTTGAGCAATCACTTGTCATTATCACTATGTATGCTGCTGCTGCTATAGCTGTTACTATTTTTGTTTGAAAAGGGGTCAACTTGCATTGCCCAGGCTGGCCTTAACTCATGATGCTCCTGCCTCAACCTCCCAAGAGCTGAGCTCACGAGTGTGTGCCACCACACTCAGCATTTCTCTT
Source organism: Zapus hudsonius (assembly GCA_004024765.1). Lineage (NCBI taxonomy): Eukaryota > Metazoa > Chordata > Mammalia > Rodentia > Dipodidae > Zapus > Zapus hudsonius. Next base: position 25,922 of record PVHP010004069.1, on the reverse strand, counting down.
TTCATTATAATTTTTCATATGACTTTCCTATGAGTTTAATCCATCCTTACTTATTAGAATTACACTTGACTTGATTTCTATTGTCACATTCTTTAATTATATTGTAATCACATCTTTCTTTGCTTGTTATTTTCTTTACTTTTGTATATTTTATTTATTTATTTATGTGTGCATGTGAGTATGTAAGCACATCAGAACATCTTGCTGCTGAAAACAAACACCAGGTTCTTTTGCCACTTTTTATATCCATGGGAGCTGGGAACTGAACTGGGGCCCACAGGCTTTGCAAGAGTTGCAGCTACGTTCTCATTGCTGGGACAAAACACCATCCAGAATCAGTTAATGGAAAGAAGGGGCTTATTTCAGGCTTACACTTTTGAGGGGAAGCTCATCATGGTGGAGAAAGCATGCCACTAGCTCACGTCTTGTTTCATATCTGGGTAGAAGTAGTCTACAAACTGGGCTTGGAGCTGATCTAATAAACATCAAGATCAAACCCAGAGCCATACCTCCTCCAGGAAGTTTCCACCTCCAAAGGCTCTACAAGCTGGGAAATTAGTCTGAGGCTTAAATCACCAACACATGAGGCTATGTTGGGCTGGGGGGGCACTTGACATTCAAACTACCACAGCAAGCAAGCACCTTTAACCTCTGAGCATTTTCCCAGCCTCTCATTTGTTTTTTGTTTTAAAATTTTGTATAAGTCTTTCTTTTTCTTTTCTTTGAGAAGTAATGTATGGTGTTTTTCATTTTATTGTTTGAACAGGCATTCATATTTATATTTCCCTAGGCATCCAACTATAATTTTATCTATAGAAATCCATTCTGTAGTATCACTGGAATTGTCTAATTAATAAAATTCTTTTAGGGACTGGGGAGATGGCTCAGCAGTTAAGGCACTTGCCTGCAAAGCCTAAAGGCCTGAGATCAATACCGCAGTTCCCACATAAAACCTGATGTACAAAGTGGCACATGCAACTGGAGTCCTTTTCAGTAGATGAAGGCCATGGCACACCTATTATCTCTGTCTGTCTCTCTTCTCTCCTCTCTACTTACAAATGAATAAATAAAGTTCTTTTATTAATCATGCACCATGCTTGGAATGTACATTCTCCCCAAAATCTCATCTTCTCCATTTGAGAAAACTCTTGGCTACTTTTTCTTCAAGTATTGCTTTTCTTTCTCTATTCATTAGCTATGTCTACAGAATGAACTCCTCACAAGCAGATTCACTCATACACCCATCAGCAGCATGAAATAAGCACATATTTCTTGTTCAGATGTCAGAGGTGAGTATAGGAGCCCAGATCCAGAGCCGGTCTTCAGGGATGCTTATGCCTACTGGTCCAGACTTGGTCTCATCCTCAGATTCCATACATGGCCCACTGCTCTGAAAGCAACAAGCTGCCTGGTACCTGTTGGAACTGGGAAGATGGAATGTGGTTTAGTTCTTGAGTCCTGGAACTGTCATTTCTTTCTTTCTTCCACTCGGTAAACAAATCATATACCTAAAACCAACACCAATGGAAGACAACTTCAATGAGAAATCCCATGAGCTCTGTGTCCTGACTTTTCTGAACAATAGCTCAATCCAATTCTCATCATTTCTTCTATTTCCTGCCTTTGTTTTTCTAACTGGACAAATATTGGGTACCTATGTATATTTTACATTTAAGCCACACATATCTGTGTATATTTAAACTTTATATGAATAAAAGTTTTGTGAGACAAGGTCTCACCCTGTAGCACAGACTGGCCTTGAACTCACTAAATAACCCAGGCTGGCTTAGAATTTGCAGTAATCTACATTATTTGGCATCCTTGAGTACTTGATTGCAGATGTGATCCATTCTGCCCAGCTGATTACAAATTTAGATAGAAAGGGGTATATAATGTAAACTCCATTGCCTATACTGAATTCTGCACAAATAACAGCATTTCTTTTAATTTGATAATTCTATCTTTAACTACATTCAACTTAGAGTTTACCCTGATTTTTTTTTAATTCAACGACTTTCAAAAGTATTTCTCATTTGTTTTACTCTAAATCCATCTACTCTAAATGGCTTCATTTATGTCTTTTCCCCATAACTCTTTCATTTGTTTTTTTTTTCCAGCCATCCTTAGCATGGTTATGGTACAGTAGCAAAACCTCATAAAACAAAAATAGTCTCATGCTTTCTATTACAATTGTTAATCTTCTAACTATAACTCACACATTCTTCCTATCATCTTAAGTAATAGTATCATCCATTTCTTCTCAAATGCAACTTTTTAATTTTTCTGTTTGGGCTGTGGAGGGGAGAGGGTCAAGGGCATGTTAGAGCTCAGCTTAGAAGTTCCCACTGGGCCCTTTCTAGGACCTGGACTCCATGCTCAATTCTTATAATGCACATTTAATTCTTTTTTTTTTTTTTCATTTAGAAACTAGAGAAATAGCCCCTGCTCTCAACCCTGAACTAAGCTTAGTGGACAGAATAAGTGTGAGCCATACTTGTGTCAGTAATGACCTGAGTCCTGTGTATCTCCCTCTAACAAGGGTGGCCCAAATGAGTTTTGTGATATCTGAAAATTGGTTTCAACATATTCCTTAGCTTAGAAGTCCTCAGAACATCTCCGCGCTCTTCCACAATGCACAGATACCACTTAGTTTCACTGCGGAAAAACTGGAAGGGTGATATTCAGATCCATGATGTTTCAGAAAGATACCATCCCCACCCCCACCAAGCCCTTCAGTCACTGAATTCTGACCCAGGACCCAGGCCAGCAATCACAAATGCAAATTGAAACAAGTTCTCTCAATATCCTTGTTTTTAAACTCTGTGTGTGTGTGTGTGTGTGTGTGTGTGTGTGTGTGTGTGTGTGTGTGTGTGTGTGTGTGTGTGTGTGTGTCCTGATTGGCTTGGGAATCCCATGTTGCGTTATCCATGTTCCATGAAAAACTTATGCAATTCCTTACCTCTGAACTTACCACTAATTATACTCACTCATCCTGGCTCTTCTGGCTAAGTGCCTCCACCTGGCCTCCATCTGGCCTCTGGAGCTCTTGTTATTCCCATTTTGCATACTGCTCTATACCTGCTCTCAATCCTGAACTACAGAGAGAAATCCTCACTAAGCTTCTTGGGGGACCGGGACCTGATGCTCCTCTCTCTGACCTTTCTCATCTTGGGAAGACAGTGCCCCTATGAAACACAGTCGGCTGAGAAGTATTTGGCTTTAAAGAGGATACCTTTACACTCTGCCCATATTTTGAATTCTCTGTATTTTTTCATTTATTTGTATGTGTGCATAGTTGCATATGAGAGAATGTGAGAGAGAGAAGGAGAGAGAGCAAGAGCGAGAGAGAGATAGAATGGGGTAAATGGGTACACTGGGTTCTCTTGCCACTGAACATGAATTCCAGACACATGCCACTTTGTGTGCATGGCTTTATATGTATACTAAGGAGTGGAGCCCAGTCTGGCAATCTTTGCAAGCAAGCACCTTTAACCACGGAGCAATCTCCACAGCCTCCATTTTTTGACTTGTTGAGACCCCTTCCCTTCCTCAACCACTTTTCATAACAATTCTGGAATTGTTATTTTATCATGAATGGACTATTGTTGTGTCTAAGAAATATCCTCGCATGTAATTATCCCATGGTATCCTTTTCAGAATGTTAGATCACCTTTGTAAAAACACAAGAAAAAGAACAAATACCTCTACCGTAAGTAACTTCATGCCTGGCAGTCCTGCCCCAGCTCTTAGGTACCAATCTTGTTCACCCCACACATTCAGCTGAGGCCTGTAGCTCCTTAGAGCAGTGTCCCTTCCCTCCACGAACAGGCCAGCATATATCAAGCCTGCTGAGGTTGTAACTGGCCCAGGATATGTGGCCAGGTTCATAAGTAGGGCCAATTCTGCAGGGAAAGGTGGCATCTTATGAACCAGGGACTTAAGCATCACCTTCCACCAAGGGAAAAGCTCTAATTTAGCATGAAGGAGCTGGTCATGTCTAAAGCAAAAGGTGTGAGACAATCTTAGGAGTTTAATGTATTTTGGTGTATTGACTCAGCTGCCCCATTTTACATCTCAGTGTGTAATTCCTCCCGAATTGGGGCCCTGGCACTGAGAAGCAGATATTTCAGAAACATGAATTAATACTCTGCAGACTCTGGGCATTTATAGTAAAATCCATAGGCTCAGCATATTCTTCTGTTCAGCTTCAGGAAGCAAAATTCACCCTAAACATCACTAAGAAGCCACTTGACTGCTCACCTTATACTGCTGAATGATCACTCTCTTTTTGCAAAAACTCCCAATAAATAACCAATTGCCAAAACAACTACCTTAAACCGTGGCCCCAATAATTACTATTTTGCTGCTCGTCTTCTACAACTGTGAAGCTCTAAGTGCTAGCTAACATGAACCTTTTACTGTTATTCCATTCCCATGCACCAAATGTGACTGTTTTAACAATTACCCTACATATTCATTTTCTGGACTGCTACAACAAAATACAATAGACTGTGTGACTTCAAGAATAAAAACATATTTTCTTAAAGGTTAGAAGAAGATCCAGGTGAAGCTGTCAGCAGGGTGGGGTTGTGTTGAGAATACTTTCTGGATTGTAGTCTTCCCTCTTCATCTCTATGGTATATAAAGAAGTACTGGGATTAGGACTTCCCCACATCCACTTGGGAGGACACAACACAGCTCACACAGCCTGCTGGAAGCATGCTCATGGCTTCAACACACCACCTGTGACCAATGACAGAGCCCATGCTAACCAGAAGAATTTCCACCAAGCTCCAATATTCCGGTCCTGCTTCCAGTGTGATCTATAGCCTTTCTCTGTGCTACATGTAGAGAACTTATTTGGGCATAAAGGAGGCCTGAAGCACCAATGGCCCAAACACTCCAAATCTTCATTAATTATATCATGCTGACAATTTGGGAGATAGGAGATTTTGAACACAAAATATATGCGGAGTAAAAATTTTATTGTTAGACATGAATTATCCATTCAATATAATAGCTTCAAGTATGTTAATTTTGAGTTATCTCTAATTTACTTATAAATGTAGTTATTGCTATTTCTGGAAGATAATATCTAGATTTTCAGAAATAAAGTATTATGGTGCAGTCCCATTTTCTTTTGATAAATGAATTAAACTTACACAAAATAAGTTCATGGAGTTTTTAAAAAATATTTTATTATTCATTTTCAAGCAGAGAGAGAGGGAGAGAGAGAGAGAGAGAGAGAGAGAGAGAGGGAGCACACCAGGGCCACCAACTTGTGGATCTAGCTTATGTGGGTCCTGGGGAATTGATCCCACGGCCTTAGGCACTGGAGGCAAGTGCCTTACCCACTGAGCCATCTCTCCAGCCCTCATGGAGTTAAAAACAAAGATTTGATATGCTTTAGAAGTAGAGGCTTAAGATGTAATCTTCATAACCTTGAAATAGTTATCAAGAGCTGAAATCAACTTAGCATGCAGGGAACACTAAGTTATACAGTATTTACTTGAAACAAAATAATGCAATGTGAGACCTCCACTTTAAAAACTTCAGTTTAGCAGCAATTTTACTCTATTTACTTTTATTCTTTATGACCAATTGAGGTTACTATTGCATTAGTTCATTTCCCCTTTCTCTTACACAAGTAAATGCTACAGAATTTTCTGATGAATTCAAAGCTAAAAAGGGATTTTGAAGTTTATCCTTCGAGTGGCATTACACCCTGGTGAGTTTTATCAAAAGACAGAAATAAATTTTTTAAAAATATGTTGGCATTGTTTCTGGGGAGTATGAAAAATTAATTTTCTTACTACAAACCCATTCTGAAATAAATGTTCTGAAATAAATTTATGTAACTAAAATGAGGAGTTAAAAGTAAGTTATTAGTAGATGTTCACAGACACAAGTAATTAATGTTATGTTAATCACAGGGACTCTCCTAAAACATGATTATTGTATATAAACACACAGCACACAAATATACAATCCTAAGAAAATCTAAAGAGATACAGAATTTTAGGTAATTACACAGCATGGCCATTTAGGAAAGTTTTTGGCCACATATTTGAGAAAAACAGACTAATTCAATACATGGCACAGTTCCCTATGGATTTTGGTTGTTGGGCTCAGTCATGAATCCACACTCATTTCCAGCTCTGTGGATGTGTTCAAATATTTGAAAGTTTTATTGTTTTGCCGTCTAATTCCCTGTCACTACCAAAGTACTGAATCTTTATCCTTACTACACTTAGGGCCAAAGAAGTGTGTTTCATCCTACCGTTCTCTCCCAAACCTCAACAACATGGAATTTATCTGGGCCTGAATGTGAAAACAGGAAAACATTTAACCCTGAAGGGCAGGAGTGAGAGTTGCTTGGGATACACAAAACAAATCTTGGGTTGTCAGATTCAAGGAGACAGTGTTCTCAGGCTGAGACCATTTCTGATGGAGCCACAAAGCATTCATTCTGTCAGTATCTTTGCTTATTGAACAGTATGGTACTCACTGCCATTGGAATATTTACAAATCTAACCAGTGGAGATCATTCTCTAAGAAGACACCCAGAAGGAGAAACTTAGGAACCGGACAGTGGGAGGAGGTGGTGTTCCATTTGCTAAGGAGAAAATGCAGACGAGAGCATGCATCATCAAGCCAATTTCCTAGAACGAGAATTTTCTGAGGTTGAGGATTCAATAAAGAAACTAAGCCAGACGTTGTATTTCAGGAGCCTGGGGCAGGATGATTGAGGATCACAGGGACTACACATCAACATTCTCTTTCAAAAGAAAGGAGGGGCTGGGAAGATGGCTCGTTGGATAAACCACTGCTCAAGCTGGAGTACCCATCCCCACACCCCATATAAGAAGCCAGAAACTGTGGCAGGCTCTGTCATCCCAGCACATGATCAATGTTAGTGATAGTGATGGCTGAGACATGAGAATTTCTGGAGGCTTGAGGTGAGCTCAGCAAAGAACAGTAAAATGAGAATCCAAAGCGAGAAGCACTGCCTCAAATGAGGTGGACAGGTGAGGGCCTGCCCGATAGTCCTGTGACCTCCACAAGTGTGGGGCGGCATGTCCACACTCAATCGGGACCATGTGCACCCATACACATGTACACATGCACAACTTTGTAAAGGAGAAGGAAAAATCAATGGACACTTTTTCTCATGTCAAAACTGCAAAAATTGGCTATGAGATCTGCTCAATGGCAGGGAAACATTAACTGATGCAGGGACCCAAGGCAACTTTGAATGAGGACCAAAAACCTGATCTCGAAGGAGAAGTCCCCACTAACCAATAATGATCTCACTCTCCACTGGAGACTCTGTTTGTATTTTTCAGAAATCAATGAGAACTGTGGACAACTGAACTCCACCAAGTGGACCCAAGTGGACACCCAAACAGGAGATGAACCACCTCATTCTCACCATTGAGAGCTCTAACGCAACCTCTAAGGAAGTGAGGTGATGAGCAAAAGCGTTATTCCCATAGAAAGGCAGATATCTTATAGAGGGATAATGGAGACAGACACTGTTGTGGTCACCTTTCTAGTTGCTGCGCAGAAAGAACCCAAACAAAAGTGGCTTGTGGAGGAATGGGTTTATTTGGCTTACGGAATGGAGGGGAGACTCCATCCTGGCAGGGAAAATGATGGCATGAGCAGAGGGATGGACATCACCTCTACTACAGCACTGGAAATAGTGGCAGGAAGGTGTGCCAAACTCTGGCAAGGGGAAGCTGGTTTATAACCCCAAAAGCCCGCCCCCAACAACACAGCTCTAGCGAGGTTGTAATTCCTGAACTGCCATCAGCTGAGGATCGATTACCCAGAACACATTCATTTGTTTATGGGGGACACCTGGATCAAACCATGACAGACACCAAGAGTGCCCAAAATTGTCCAAAATACAAATTCAGAGACTCTTAAGAACCTAACAAGTATGCAAACTTGAAACTCACCCACCATGACTCAGGGAAATTGGCAGAAGAGGTGGCAGAAAGAATGTAAGCGCCAAGGTGGGGAGAATATCTAAGGGGTATGTTACCCTGATTTTAAGGGATTTTTCTCCAATAATTTATGATACTGAACATATTGTTATGTTTATATATAATTATATACCAATAAAAATGTTTTAAAAAACTGCAAAAATGCTCCAGATAAAGTAACTTTTAAAATGTCCACTTGTAAGCAGTGTGCTAGCCATAAAATACTGAGCTATGGAAATTATCATATTAGCATTTAGAAAGCATTGAAGCTGCAGTTAAAACACATTTTTTTCTCTGAACACATTTCAAATGCTCAGTGAGGCTGATGAACACATCCAGCAAATTGATCTTTAACATTGAGCTTTCCATGAGATTGTGCATTGCTTCAGCCCCTCCCTTGGGATCCTTTAACACACTCATTCTATTATAGTCCTGTGGGGACCCAGAAGCAGTAACAGAATGTCAAAACACATAGCCCAGGTAATATTCAATATGGCAATAAGGGATGCATGATATGCCATTTAATTGTAAATAATTCATATTTCACAGAATTGGGAAGAAATAAAATCTAGATTTCAGGATGGAAAGTTGGGAATCAGAGGTCCCAGGTTTAACTTTGAGTATCTCACATAAATAAAAGCAAACTTTTTTTGTAGTTAATTCCTATAATGTATTTTTTTTCTTACGAAAAACTAATAAAATTTAGGAGCCAATCCAATTCAGTCTTGGGCTTTGAAGCATTGGGATGATAACAATGGTATAGACATCTTCTACACTTTTATTTCTGCCTGTAAAGAATAGCTATTACAATTTAGATACCTTTCAATGTGCTTCATATATGAAATTATTACATATATTTGAAAAATTGATACACATTATACCACTTATTAATAATCTAGCCCAATTAGTACTTTTCTTTTACTTTTAAATTAGTCTCTAATTGTACATTCGATAGCTATGAAAAATAATGAACCATCTTAAGCTTCTTTTAGCAAAACTCCAGGAGGATGTCCTGGGGTTTGGGTCATGGGAGTATAATAATCACATTTGAAGACTTACAGGGCTTTCTTTGGCAAACTTCATTGAAACTAACTCCCTTTGATCATTAAATCACAGTTCGCCTTTGTAGAGGCTTTTCTTGGCGAATTAGTCCTTTTGTGAAATATCTTTAAAACTCTCCCTGAAACATCTTTGATCTAAAGTTTAGTTAAGAACTGCTAATGGAATCATCCCTCCTTTATTTTATCAACATAGACATCACTGGCAAGATATTATATTTTTAAGGTTTACAGAGACTTTATTAGACTAGGAGAAGGAAAGAGAATGACCTTCAGAGAGTTTTTGTCACACAGAAAACAGGAGCCGGTAGAGAGCCCAAGATATTTTATAAAATATAGTCTTAATACCCTTAGAGTAAGTATAACAGACTCATGTCCTTCATATCTGATGGGAATACACTGAAATATTTTGTTTTAACAATTAATTACATTGTCCATTCAAGAGATGAAGTGTTTATGATGGTTCAGTGAATATTTATGAAAATTCATTGTCCAAAATTCATTTGACTTCAGACTCATGAGAGTTTATGAATATTTCATGAAAACAGAACATAAAATGTAGCACTTTGTAATTCTATTAGGATCCACAATAGAATTGTTCATACTTTGAGAATGTGCAGGCTAGTAAGTTCTTGACAATATTCATACACTTTCATTTAAAAAACATACCACAAATGATTTCTTAGGATGCCCTGTGACTCAGTCACTCCCTATCATTTTACAAAACAACACCATCAGCTTGATAACTCAAAGAAATGGCACAAATTTTCCAAAAAATAAAAATAAAAATGTTGAGAGACTAAGGCAGCATGTGAAAATCAAGTTTACAGATTTTATTTACCAAGTACAGAAATAAGATTGAGAAACTCTTTTTCTGGTTTAGAAATCAGGGCTCCATCTATCATTGAATGACATACTAAAAGGTAAACAAATTTTTCAGGTCAGAGTAACAGCTATTTAGAGAGTGGCTGCTAAGTGTCAGATAGCCTACTGCTATTTTTATTTCCAAGAATCCTGTAGCATTCAAGAAAGAATATCAAAAGTAATCTGAGTGTTATGCCCCTATCTACAATCGGATAAACAGGTAAGGGTTGACATTATAAACTCATTTCAAATACACATTTAGCATTTTTCATTCATAAGTATTTGTTTTTACAAGCACATTATTATAGAAGTGCAGTGAAAGTCAACATTCTCTCTTTGTAAATTCTTAATGCCTGTTGAATATTTAGGGCACTTACTCAGACAATTGTAACTCCTTCATTAATCCAACCACTGACCAATCAGAAATGCATTATTAACAATTTAACTTAATTAACATTGTCCTTTTGCTTTTAAATTAGTCTCTAATTGTGCATTCAATATCTATGAAAAAGATGAATTATTTTAAGTTTATATCCAGTACTGCAAGGATTATTATATACTGACACATAAAGATAACAAGACAAAGTCTTTGTGACTTCATAGACTCCAGCAAGCAAGTAAAGTAATAGTGTTATTTCCAATGGGAAAGATGCTACAAATAATATCAAATCAAAAGAAAACATGTGAATGGACATCTATTTTAGATACAGTAATAATAAACATCCTCTCCTACAACGCCCTTGTGGGGAAAAGCCTAGATGAAGAATCAAACTCATACATGATATAAGAGTGGAGAAATTTCCAGACAAGAAGAGCAAGGGTGATGGCTCTGAGGGTGGGCATGGCTTCAGCCGAGCCAGTGAGATGAGAAATGTGAACAGAGACCAGGCCACATACAGGAAGGACCCGGATTGGATGGAACAACAGACATTCTGAATATGATAGGATGCTGTCTGTCTGTAAACTGTCAATAGAAGAATAACCATCTGCTCTCAGTTTTAAAACCCAATTCTGTGGAAACAAGTAGATGAATCAGGAGGATGTTGCAAATCTCTGAGAGACAGCAGAAGATTAAATAAGGAAGGTGGTGGTAGAGATGAAATGTGCTTTGAACAAAGAACCAACTAAACACCTTCATAATCATTGGAAATAAATGATTAAAAAATAACAAGAATGACTCCCAGATTTCCCATCTGGGCAAGTGATGACATCATTGAGTGGAGACGAACAGAAAATCATGCCTGGGGTCTTGAGTGTCAAGAGTAGAGGTCAAACATTCCTGTTTGGAGAGTGAAATCTGAAACGACCTTTATATATTCAGGTGGAGAAGAGAACAGCCTCCATGGCTTAGTTTAGCACAGAGATCACAGATGGAGGCACATCTGCATGGCACTGGTAATTTCTAGCATTACCATGTAATCTGCAGTTTGAAACCCAGAGCTGTGTGACTGTCTGGTGCGGTGGTGTACAGAGACAAACAGAGCATACAAGGCTGAGCAGGAGCACGGGCGTGGCAGCTCACATTCCCATTCAGGCAGAAGAGTTGAAGCCAGCCCAAGAATTGAGGTATGGACAAAGAGTGCAGAAGACAAATGTTTAAGACGTGAGAAACCCATGGGAAAAAGTGGCAGGAAGAGGTGGCACATATGCCTCAAAGGAGAAGCCATTGACTTGCAACATGAAAGTCTTCATCACTGACCAAGAGTCCAGGGTGACACAAAGGAAGAGACAGCACTATTATTTCCTAACTCAAAAACCTACATGCAAAAATCATATCTTAGGAGAATGCCCAGTTCACTTCCAAACATCTTAAGCTCCAAGGTGTCTAAACCACACAAGGAGCTAGGTAGCAATTGGGTGAGAGTCCTCTGGACATGCATGGAGCCTTTCATGCCAACACTAACATGTAACAATGCACTGGACAATGTGAGACTGCTCAAGAAATTTAGACAACTTAGAGAATGTATTGATACATTTTAATATATGCCTCTTGTGGGACATCACGTTTTAATTTTTTTGTTTGTTTTAATCTTTCCCTAGCTTCATCAATCTGGCTTCCATAGGCACATGGTAAACAGGTAGATTTGTCCACCATTTCCTTTTTGTGTGGTAAAAAGAGAAAGGAAAGGAGTTCTGTAAGACATATATGTGATATATTAATTAAACTGGCTTCTGTCAGGACACAGAATTCCAACAACTACTGCAGCTCTGGAGCATAAGACTCTAAGGATGTCTCTTCCAGAGATAGATCCTGAAGCAACCCTGTCTGAAGTCTACTGATTTACAGTATTATTGACTTGCAGCCTTTGGCATTTTGTTCAATTTCCATAACTCACTCTCTTCAATATGGAATAAGGATCCTGAAAGAAATTTCAATCAATGCTTGTAGATATTACATCTATACAAAAGTTGTGCACAAGAGTGAAAATATTCTTAAGAGATGTTCATATTTTTGTCTTCTTGGATAGGGAATTTTGAAGGCCTTCCACTCTGAGCTGAACAGAATTAATATTGTGTTTCTAAAAATGTTTTGAAATTATAGTAGTTATGGCTTGAATAAATTATAATCATATGTCAGTTATTTTGGTTTTAGGTAGTTTCATTCCTGAATTAAGATAAAATTAATATATAATGAGATACACAGAAGTTGAGTACAATCCCAACAAAGACAAAGATAGCGTTCATCATCTATTGATAGTTCCTTCATACCTCCTACTGAAGGTAAACACCTTTTCATGTGTTTTTTGGCCACTGTCATATTTTGTGAATTATCACTTCTAATAAACATTTTGTATTGATTACTCCCAGGTATTTTACAAGAACATTGTTCTGTGTGTATTGCAGAAATGCTTTTTGTTACTACTTTTTGCTGTTTATTTAGTGGAACACCAAATTCCTCCTAAAACTATCTCCACCCTTCTCTTTAAATATTTTCTTCCATTCTGTAGATGGCCTTTTCATTTTATTAAAGATGATTCTTGATGGGGTATTTTTTATGGAGACAAATTAGTCAAATGTTAAAAACATTACATGTGAAGTGCTTTCTGTGTTCTTGCTAAGGAATCTTCACCTCTCATAGAGTTGCAAAGATATGTTTCTAATTTTTTCTCTATACATTTTATACCTTTAAGTTTCAGGCTTAGACGTATTTACAATTAATTTTATGAAAACCATTACCTTTTAATAATCTACTTTCATAATCTGATATATTCTGAATTTTCTTTGGTATTTAAACTTGGAGTGTCATACCTTATTGTCCACATAGAGCTGTTGTGGTTTGATAATAAAATGCCCCTCACCCCACTCTAAAGCTCATGTCCTTAGCTGGTGGTGCTGTTTTTGGGAAGGACTGTGGAACTGTTCAAAGGTTGACTGTGTTTGGAGGAAGTGAGCACTGGGAAGGCCTGGGTTTTATAGCCTGACTTCACTTACTGTTCTCCCTCTGCTTCCTGACTACAGATGACATGTGACCACCTGGCCTCCTCTTACCTGCCACCATGCCTTCCGCACCATGATGGGATGTACCCTGGAACTGAAGCCAAAATAAAACTTGCCTTTTTAAGCTGTTTCTTGCTTGGTATTTGGTCACAGCGACAGACAAGTAAATAACTAATGTAATACCCACCCACATTTAGATTGATAATGTAATCTATCATTGCAAAAGAGACATTGCTAATCCAACCTGTTGACTAGTGCCTTCTAAGCTATTTGACATGTAATTCTACAATGGCAAAAAAAATAATGTGTTTTGTGTCTTTGAGCTTAAAAAGAAAACAGATTTTGCTATAAGTCTCCATTAGAACCACACAAAAATTTAAATTGCAAATATAATTATAGAAACAATAATAAGGATAAAACACTTGAGGATTTTAAAGAACTAAATACCATTAATGCTTCATAATTAGTAATTATGTTACATAAGGATTATCCCCTTGGAATCTGTTAAAAATTCTGTACAAATATAGAGTCAAGCACAGACTTCATAGAAAACTTAATTTTATGACCTAAAATGTCAAACAATTGACAATCCCTTCTTTGTCATTTAATGCCATTGTGAAAACACATCTAGGACCTTAAATTATTTTTCATGGCCTTGTACATGCTATGTAAGTACTTAAGGACTCTACCACTGAGCTATAGCCTATTAACCTTTTCAGAAGATATGATTTCAAAAGTTAAAAAGTAAGAAGACAATGTTATCATTTTAATGAAAGCTTCTGTGTCTCTAAATTAGTGAAAGGAAACAGCCAAGTTAATTGGATTAATCATTGTCATTCATTTTGCTCTGTATTCCTTGAAGAGGTTTGTAAAAGAAGTCAGGTTTTTAATTGTTTCTTATGTCAGAAAAAGTTTTATATATATATATATATATATATATATATATATATATATATATATATATATATATATATATATATATATATATATATGCTGAGTCAACAGATGCCAGTTTGACTTCAGTCTGCATTCACATTGTAAAACACCATTTTCCTGCCTGGTATCATTCATGTTACCTCTCTTACTGTTCTTGCCTACTGTCCATGCCTCACCCATGCTTCCCTGGCATGGGAACTGAGATGACTTAGAGCCCAAATATGTACCATCAGCCTATGAGCAAAACAGGCCTAACTCAGTCACTGCTGGCTTAAGCTGATGAAATTCACATCCTTCCAATGTCTCCCCAAATGATTCTGGAAGCTCCCAAAAGCACTGCACCTGATTCTCTGGCCTTCCACACTAGGCTTTAGCACATTTCTGTTTTTCCTATTCCAGAGGCTGCAGGTGAAACATTTTTTACCACTAATATGAATGGAAAGCTTTCTAGTTGAGGCCTCCTCTTCCTCTGGGCCAGTATATCAGACTCTGCACACTGGCTGCTGGTGCTTGACACCTAAGGTGCTGATCTGTCCACACTTCCGAACCCAGACCATTGAATGATTGCAGCCAAACTGCACTTCGTTTGTACGCAGGACAAACCATGACCTTGTACATGCTCCATTAAGCACTCAAGGACTATACCACTGAGCTATATCCCAAACCCTTATTTATTTTAGACACAACTAGGTAGCTCAGAATGGCCTTAAACTTGATATGACTGGCTTCAAACTTGCCAATCTGAGTACTGTAATTAAAAGCATAAGTGTGGGCCAGTATTTTATTTTTTAATTAGCATATGTTCATTGAATATAGTGATGGGTTTTATAAAGACATTTTCACCTAAGTGTACCATAAACCTTATCATCCTGTGTTACTCTTTCCAATCTCTCCTTTCCTCCTGTCACTAGGCTCCTTCCTTGTCCCAAAATAGTTCCCCTTACACACACACACACCATATGTAAGAGAAACGTGATCTTTGTCTCCCTGAGTCTAGCTTATTTTACTTCATATGAAGACCTATGACTCCATTCAACTCAGTTTCCTACAAATGGAATAATCTTGTTCTATATGACTGAACATAATTCCATTGTTTACATATACATTTTTATCCATTCACCTATTGATGGAAAATATGCTGATTCCATAACTTGGCTACTGTGAATACTGAGCTCATGATAAATTTGGATGTTTATAAGGTTTCTCTGCACTCTGCTGGCTGTACGTATGTTCCCAGGAGTCTTTAGTTTATTGAGAAGTGTTACTGTGGCTTTGTACTACACTGCCAAGTCAGACATTGTGTAATTGCAGTGTTGCTCCATTTGCTTGGGATTACTTTGGCTATTTGGAGACTTTGTGCTTCCAGAAAAAAAATGTCAGATTATGTTTTTCTATTTCTATGAAGAACTTCATTATAATGCCGATGGCAACTGAACTGACTATCTTTGTAGATTACTTTCAGTAATAGAATAATTTTCACAATATTAATTCTTCCCATTCATGTGCATGGGAGGTCTTTTTACTTCATAGTGTCTTCCTCAATTTATTTCTTTGATGTTTTAAAGTTTTCATTATAGAGATCTTTCCCTTCTTTGTTTAGTTTTGTTATAATTTTATATGATATTACAAATGGGGTTGTTTTTTCTTTCTCAGCTGTTGCATGGCAAAGGTACTGCTGTTCTTTGTTGACTGTACTACGATGTTGCTAGAAGTTTTCTGGTGAGGCCTTTGCAATCTCTTAAGTGTAAGGCCATATCATCTGCAAGTAGGGATAATTTGATTCCTTTCTTTCCTATTTGAATCCCTTTTATTTCTTTCTCTTAGTTCTGGCTAAGACGTCAAGCACTATATTGAATTAAGAGTCTAAAGAGTGGATATCTTTGCCTGGTTCCTGATTTCAGATGATATATTCTTAATTTTTGTCCATTTGGAATAGTCTTTATTATCGTTGGGATATGTTCCTTCTAATCCTAGATTCCTCAGTGTCTTATCAAGACCTCTTGAACTTTGTCAAAGGCTTTTTCTGTGTCTATTGAGATGATAAAAGGATTTCTGCATTAACTCTGTCATAGCGTCCAATATCCATCATTGCAATACTATATGAAGAAGTTTAACAGCTCTAAAAATCTGCTTACCTATTCCTTGGAGTGCTCTTTTTCTTCCTGGCCCCAGACAGAGTGAATGGTCTTCTTACATCACTGGAGGTGTCCCTTCTCCAGAGCACATTGAATTAGATCACACACTGTATTGCCTTTTCACATTGCTTTCTTTCACTGTGGACATTTAAAGATCCCCACATATGCTCATAGCTTGAGGGTTTCTATGTGTGCAAAGTGCAGTGCTCCAAACATCTGGTTTTGGCACATGTGCAACTGAGCTGCATCTCCAGCCTGCTCATTGAGACTCAAATACTGTTTCAATATCATTGTTCGGCATATATCTTTTAAAGTTTCTATATTTTATCATTAAAATTTTGATAGGTCATATATGCCTAGAAATGAATCCACTTCTAAACTTTCCAATTTATTGGAGTATGGATTTTAGGATTTTTTAAACGACTCTCTTCATTTCAATCTGTTGTAATGCCCATTTGGAATAAAGGATATAATGGACAAGACTGGCTGCTGATTTTGAATGAAACCCACCTACCATAAGATTTTGATGGCACCCCCACTAACTTTCACTGGGAAGGTTCTCAGTCCAGCTCTGAGCTGGCTGGATGCTGTGTGTGAATATTTCCTATAGACAGCATAAGTGGTAGTGGTGCTGAGATTACTGTGTACTTGAAAACATAATGAACCAAGCAAACATAGTGATAATGGAACCATTGGGCCTGGAAGGTCCTTTACTTGCTTTCGGGGATGACACAGTATTTATTACCTTGACTAGGAACAAAAGCTTGTTGTTAAGATATACTAAACATGAGAAGATCTTCATTTGGTCAGATGATGTAGACACACAAGGGCTGAACACTAATGTTGAGGTGCTACAGGGAGCAATTATGATGAATATTAGGGTAACACAACCCAGTTATTTCTCAAGCATATGTTACATGGTATTCATATGCTGCAGGCAGAACAGAGAAGTGTGGAAATCAAACAGACCTGGGGTTGAATCTGGCTAGGTTACCTGTGCTGACAACCATAGTGCTCACTTCTCTGAACTTCAGTTATCTCTGGCTGACAGTACCCACTTCCAAAAATCCATAAAAAGACTTAAAGAGACAATTAGTTACACACTGACTAACCAGTACTGGCAATAAAAATTGTCCCCGTTATTTCTGTTTCCCTTGCAACTAGGAATATAAGGAAACATCTGAGTTCTGAGTTCCAGGAGCATAGTACAAAGCAGTCATGAAACAGTTCTATAAGAGCTACATATCAAAACCATCGCATCATAAAGCATGCAATTGTGCCTCTCATAAGCAGAAGATTCACACATGTGTTACTGGACCCCCTGGGAGAAACCTTTCTACCCAGACTCATATATTCCCAAATTATAGACTGCTAATTTAACTTTGCCAACATGACTTTAGCATCACATGCTTCTTGATATTTGACACATACCCAAGCCAATTTATCAGGCTTCTTCTTTTCCTCTCCCAACTCCAATTCCCCAACTTTCTTTGGGACAGGTCTGATGCAGTTTACCAAGGAACAAGACCATCCCCAGTGCAAAGGACAAATTGACAGACATTTCTAGTTACTTGGTTGGTAGGACAGAAGGTTTGAGCTGCTTTGGATGCCTAGGGCTGAGTCCCATGACCTTCCAACCCAGAACTCAGACAGTGTGAATAAGGCCAATGAGACTTCTTCAATCCCCTGCTCCTCCTATGAATTGTATCTGTATGGTAGTGCTTCTATCTGGATGTTGGAACATCAACGATGAGACTGACCTATACAAAATTGCTGATATTTGGACACATTTCTCTTGTCAGCTAGGGTACTCTTACCTATCATTTGGGGCTCCACCTATGCTTTAGCTCCCCAGTGTTATCTTCTGGAACTAGTAGCTGAAAATATATCACCCCTCTGTTTTCCCAGCATGCCCTGAAGTCAGTGCATAGCACTTATGGCTGTGTGAGAATTGCTGGGTGCTTGACAACCACAGAGATGACCAGCAGAGATGAAATGGACCTGTATACCCTGTGTCAAAAATGGTAAGTGAGACTTTAGAACCACTGCAGGTTTCTTGATATTGGTTCTCAATACCCAACACAACCCAAAGCAGAAGTCCAGAGACACTTAAGATCTCAACAATAAAGCAGACTTAAAACTCACCCAACATGACTCAGGGAATTGAGCTGAGGAGGGGGCAGAAAGAATGTGAGATCCTTGGGGGGAGAATAGCCAGAGACATTGCCCCCCTCAGAAACAATGCAAAAAGGGGGAAGGAAAAAAACTGGCTAACTCTAGTGCAGTTCATAACTCCCTACCCTATGGACAGATCTATGAAGCGCATGGAGGAGAGACCCCAGTGGGTAGGGGACAGAGAGGAAGGAAATGGGGACACCCTCATAAGATTTGTTTATATAATGTATATAATTATTCATAATAAAGATATTAATTTTTTAAAAGTTGATTGGGTATACATAATGTGTGTTCACTTTGGTTATTGAATATATACTCTCATGCTTATATTATAAGGAACTGTTTAGGTAAAATTTTAATATTTTTATATTTTAAGTAAAACCTGGTTTAGCCTAGAAACTGATGTTTTCATTACATACAAACCTGTGTGTCATAGTCACACGATGCTGAGATGAATCTCCAAACCAATCACAGTTTATGGGAGAGAAGGACTTATTGAAGCTTCAGTTCTAGGGAAAGTTCCATAATGGTGAAAGAGGCTGGCCTCCTTTTACAGGTCCAAGCAGAGAGAGAAACCCATCACCAACACCACACATTCAGAACACCAAACAGGCAGAGGAGCCAAGGAGAGCATTTCTTCCCCTTTATATAGCCTTAAGGCGGAGTCTTGCAACCCTTTCCCAGACTTAATGGCTTCCTGAGTCTCTGGAATTTCCTTCCTGCTCTTCCCACACAGGAAGGGATGTTAATTTCTAGCTCTCCTGAGCTTCCTTACATCCTGCATCCTACCTAGAGGCTGTCTTCATGTAAACATCCTTAGAGATCCACCAAGATAATTAAAAAGATCAAGTTGACAACATAACCTAACCTTCACATTGTATATGTGATGACATGGCTTAATCAGCTAACCCACATATGTAACATGTTAACTGCTTTGGTGGGAACTCTTAAGATCTACTTGATTATCAGTTTTCAAGTATACAATACAGAATCATTAACTACAGTCTCCATTTTGTACAAAAGATCTAAAATTTATATCCACCCCCACTTTTAATTCCTGGTAACTGCAATTCAACCCTCTAGTATCCTGATTTCTGCTTATAGGCTCCAACCCCAGTGAGATCATGAATACTTATTTTTTGTGCTTAGCAATCATACAAGTTGGGGTGGAGTGAGCTAAGCATAGTCTTAACCTAGTCACAATAGTCCTGAAGCATACCAACAATGTGGTCCATGTAATTAAGACAAAAACAACCTCTTTACACATGGCTACTTAAAAGAAATTAATGTTTTGCTCTTTGGGACACATAATCAGTTTCATGTCTTGAAATCCTTGTTTCTTCAGTCTTTTTTTACCCACTTAGCTAATGATTCCATGTAGAAGGCACAATGCCCACTTTCCACTGTATCTGAGTTCCAGGAAGAATTTTCAGCATAAGTAAACAACAGATAGAGGGCAGCCAAATGGCATGTGTCTATTTTGAGAGCACTTGACCCAGAATTTTCTATCGCTATGTTTAGGGCAGAAACCTGCCTACGTGAGCACCCTCAGACATGGGTGTTAAGCCAGTATCAACTGAGACCTTCTTGGATCCTGACCTCTGAGATGTGTCCTTGGATTCATGAGTGAGCATTGGTTCAGTAGAGCAGGTAAACTTTTTTTAATAAGAAGACCCAGGCTTGAATCCCTATAAAAGAGATTCTTTGCAAAAGAGGGCACTCTCATTGACAATAGGGTACCCATGCACCTGCTGTATGAAATTTCAGCTCTGCCCATTATAAAGTAGAATCTATTTTCCTAGCCATGCTAATAAAAACAGATAATGATAAACTACAAACAAACATATCAATGGAATAGAAGAACCAAGTATAAATCCATGTTTGGTGGTTTGAATGGGAATGTATATCCACCATAGACTCAGGTGTTCTATTAAGTTTGTAACCTGGGTCTCCAGCCACCTGGCTAGAAGAGCTGTCAATGGGGACAGATCCTGGGATACAGACCAAAGGTATGCAGAGAGGTTTGAGTTCTGGCGGGGTCTTTCTTTGCTTGCTGCTTTTTGGTATTTGATGGCTAGTGGTGGTTTCTCTTTCTGCTTAGATTTATGAATGGGATCATTGATGGAGTTTCCCCTATATCTATAAGCTTGAAATAAATACCTTCCTCCCATAAGACTGTGTTTGGGTGGACATTCGTCCCAGCTTCATGGTCTACCACATAACTAGAGCCACCTGGTTTTTGACAAAGGGGCTAAACACACATTGGATAGCATTTTCAACAAATGGTACAGGGAAAACTGAATTCCTAGGTCTAGATTAATCTAGATCCTTGAACAAAATCAACTCCATGTGGATCAAGAACCTCAAAGTAAGGCCTAAAACCCCAAAACTGCTAGAGGAAAAAGTAGAGAGAACATTTCAAGAAAGGAAAGGACTTACTGAATTGGACTCTGGTAGCATGGGCAATAAGGCAAACAATCAACAAAGATCTCCTTCATGAAATTATAAATCTATTGTACTGTTAAGGAAACTGTAAACTAAGTCTAGTGACAATCTACAGAATGGGATAAAGCTTTACCAGCTATATATCTGGCAGCATATTATTACCTAGAAGAAGCAAAGAATTTAAAATCAGAACAATGAAAAAAACAACCCAATCAAATAATGACTAAGACACTGAACAGAGAGTTCTGTAAGAGCCTTGGTGGGGGAGAATACCCAGAGCCATGATCCCTTCAGCAACAAAACACAAAGAAAAATAAACTGGCTACCTCTCATACAATACATAACCCCCTATCCCATGGACTGTTCCAGCAACCCCACTAAGGAGGGCACCCAGTAGGTAGGAGACAGAAAAGAGGGAAATGGAAGGATCATCCTAAGACTTGCTTATGCAAAGTATCTAATTAGTGACAATAAATATGAAAAAAGAAATGAAAGAGCCAAAAATATATTTCTTAAATGTTCACCATCTTGGATCATCATGAAAATTAGAATTAAAATTACTTTGAGCTTCCATCTCACCTCAGTCAGAACATCTATCATCAAATTAAAATTTTAAAAAGTCAAATAACAACCAATGCTGGTGAGGGTGTAGGGAAAGATTTACCCTTATTCCTTTTTGGTGGGAATGTAAACTGGTTCAGCCACCACAGAAATCAGTGTGGAAGCTTCTCAGAAAGTTAAAATTTGATCTATCATATGACCAACCTATACCACTCCTGTAAAGGTACTTGTTCAGCTATGTTTATTATTGTTTTATTCACAATAGCTAGAAAAAAGAATTGGCCTAGATATCCAACCATACATTAGTGGATAATGAAGATGTGGTACATATATACACAAAGAATTTTTGTTCAGCTCTAAAGAGAAATAAAACTAGGAAATTTACAAAAAAAGGGGGGAGGCTGGATCTGGAAATTTTATTCTACACGAGGAAACTCAGGATCAGAAAGATAAATGTCATAGGCCCCTTCTCAGACTCAAATCATAGCTTTAATTTTTATATCTGTACTTAAGCTGGAGGTAACGTCTGTAGTAAAGGCCATGAAGCTAGAAAGAAACTCGGAAGGAAGAAAAGTGGAGGGGATTACGGGAGGGAATAGTAAAGCATAACAAGTAAAAGGATAAAAATCACATGATCTCCATACATGAAGAAAAAAGCATTCAAAAAATTCAATATCTCTAATGATAAAAGGCCCGAATAAACTGGGAATAGGAGGATAATATATAAACATAAGAAGTGCTATATATGAAAAACGTATAGCCAACATACAAAATGGAAAAACACCTCAAAACAGTCCCACTAAAATCAGGGAAAAGAGAAGTGTGCTATATCAGTTACTTTCTCATTTCTGGGAAAAATACCCAACCAGAAGGAGCTAAAGGGAAGGAAGAACTTCTTCCAGCTTTACATTTCAAACAGAAGTCCATCATGAAAGGTAAAGCATGGCAGGAGCAGGGAACCCCATCACAGTGTCACAGGAGCTTGGAGGAAGTGGACAGGAGGCAGCAAGGAGGGCTGGCTGCAACACGGCCAGCCCCAAACCTCAGTCACACACTTCTGTCTACAAGAGTTTCTAAAACTTTTTAAATCAATGCCACCATCTGGGGACAAAGTATTGAAGCACATTGATTCCATGGGGGACATTTTATATTCAAACCATGACACCCTGCCCCTGGCCTTGAGGGACTCCTGGCCATCTCCTGATGCACAATGTATCTGTGACACATCAGGTGTCTGCAGAGACAACCCCTCCCCTTGAGTGGGAGGTGTCTAGCTAAAGCTACAACCTAGGGGCTAAAACTGATTGGTCAGGTATGAACCAATCAGCTGTCTCTCTGATTCACCTGAGAGAACTTTAATTCCCAAGGACTTTTTGTCTTAGCCCTCTCTTCCCCACATGGTGGGCTAGCAGAAGGACCTCTGACTCTCCAGGGACTAGTAAGGTCTCCCCAGCCCCCTCCACAGCCTGTGGTGAGGGCCTGGATTTCTCTTCCACCTGAATCTTTTCTTCTCATGATCTTTCCCCTTTCTGCTTGTTTAGATGAACAACATAAGTTCTGTTAAACTCTCTAAGTTTTCTCCCCACACTGGTGGCTGGAGAACTCTGTAACTCCCTATGTTCCCTTAAATAATAAAGTCTCCCACTATACCTTACTATCTTGTTGTCTATGATTTTAATTCTTTAACTTTGTAGACAAGAACTCGAGTACTCCTTAAACTTTGGGGTGCATTGGAATTTTTGCCGGGCATTATCTAAATTCTAATCCCCAGCTCACCCTGTTACATATCCAGTCCAACTTTAAAAGTCATACTCTACAGGTCCCAACACTATTCAAAATTCCCAATTCCAAAGTCTCATCTTAAACTCCAAGAGAGACCTTTAACTGTGAGCCCCATAAATTCAAAACACAAATTACATGCTCCCAAAATATAATGACAATGTAAGCATCCCATTCCACAAATGAAGAGAAGGGACAAAGCAAGGAAAGATTGAACCAGAGCAGGGTGAAACCCAGCAGGATGAGCACCAAATGTGGCCATTCCTGGGGCTTATGATTGAATCAACTGGGCTCCAAAAGGCTTGGGTTGCTCTGCTCCTGGTCCAGGTCTAAATCTGCCCTGAGCCCAGAGCTTTTCTGGACAGATGCCTCACTGTCTGGGTATCTCTAGCATCCATGGGTGTCCACTGTAACTTATGGTTCACCTTCACAGTGCCACACAGTGACCTCTTAATGTCTGTGTTCAGGATGCTGCCCCTGCTTCACTTGCTTGGCCTCAGTGGCTCTCTGGAACCATGGTGTAATACTTCATGACCCCTGGCATTTTGCATCTTTCTTTCTTCTAAAATCAGTGTCATGAGCAATGCTATGAAGCTCTGCTGTCAGATCAAGATGGAGGCTCTGGCACCCGGAACAGAGCTATGGCAGCCTGTGTATGCTGACATTGGAGAAGAGAGACCTCCTAAAGCATGCTTCCTTCAGGCTTTTTCTTTTCAAAAGAATTCTCATTCTTTCTCTCATGAGTATTCAATGGGTTGCATCTTACCGGGCATCTTGCCTTTTACCCCAGTGCAGAGCCACACTTTATAGTTTTCATATTTTTATGCTCTGTAACCTTCTTTCTTTCACTGAAGAGAAGTTTAGTTTAAGCCATTAGCAAACCTGCAGCATCTGCTGTCACTGTCATTCTGATGGTACTGAAGCTGTCTTTTCTGCATCCAGGTATTCATTGGCATTTTCACTAAAAAGCCAAAAAGCAGTAATATGTGAACAAGAAGTGTATTTTATGAGCAAAGGGTAAGGAACTTTTGACTTTGGATGATCCTTAAACATTTGTTAAAGGAAGGGATTTAAGAGCCAGGCATGGTGGTGCACGCCTTTAATCCCAGCACTTGGGAGGCAGATAGGAGGATTGCCCTGAGTTCAATGCCACCTTGAGAATACATAGTGAATTCCAGATCAGCCTGGACTAGAGTGAGACACTACCTCAAAAAATCAAAAGAAAAAAAAAGGGGGGAAGGGATTTAGGGTTATGACCTGCTTGATTCTGCTGGTCCAGAACACACGTATACTCTGATTACAAATGTAATCACATTAAGGTTACCTGTTGTCTTCAACAGATCTGTGGGTCCTTAGTTACTGTCGTCATTGTCCTCAATGCAATGATCAGTGCTTCTTAGGTATGATTGCTGCGAGATAAGTGTCCATCCAGGTCTCCAAGGAAAGGAGAATAAAGCATAGCTTAAGATCAGTCAGCATCTCCAAATAGTTCTTGTCAATATTGGTCATCTTTGCTGTTCAGGACAAAGGTCCTCCTAGGCAGAGGAAACCTAATCACATTGCTTTAAGCAGGTGGATTATACAGTTGTAAAATTAACTTTAGGGTAAGTTACAAGTAAGAAATTCAGCATTTCACATCCATAACATTATAAAAGTTATCTATAAGGTCCATAATAAATATTCCCACAGTTCTCTTCCATACATCATTCCCATATTTCATTCTCAAAATTTTGTTTTTCCTATAGTCCTTCCCCATACAATACACCCACAAATATTGGGAAAGGGAGGAAGTTAAACCTGAAACAGAAGTGAACACAAAGAATATGGGGAACAATCAACCATGACACTTTCCCTACTTCCCAACTTCCCTCTAATGGAAGCCAGAAAAACTGAGATAGAGGAAAAGACCCATATAAGCAGATAACTGAAGTAAGGAATTCCATTCAAAACCTCAAGACAGTTTCCAAAGTGAATGATATTGTTACCAAATTAGAAGAGAAAGTTCAAAACATGAAGGACAAATTCAGCAAGGAAATCAAAACCCTGGAAAAGAACCAAGTGGTAATTCTAGAAATGAAAGAAAAAGTCACTCAAAAAAAAAAAACACAATAAAAAGCCGTCCTGGAGACAAGGTCTCTCCTTCAACATGAAGCTATTGGGGGCAAAAAATCATCTGTAGTCCAAGCTACCCAGTCAACCAGGCAGGCAAGATGTGCCTACATGTGCAATAGTGGCACAAAAGTCATGGGGTATTCAGCAGCACTCTGATTGGATAAGAGGCCCTGCTCAGTGTGTGAGAATTCACACTTGGGAATGAGAATGGAGGGAAAAAAAACTATGACTTGCAAGGCTGTAGACCCCAGAGGGAAGCTTCCATTGTTCTTTGGCTGAGCAGAGTCAATATACCCATTAAAGGCCGTCTAAGTGTGTATAATTAAGCTTTTTGTGGAAGGTGAAAGATTTATAGAAACTGAAAAGAAATCAGAGAATAATTAAGCACTTTGATTAATGCTACTATCACTTTTGGTTAGAGAACCTGC
>PVHP010004068.1:56100-73878 GCA_004024765.1 Zapus hudsonius | reverse complement strand
TCTATGTAGTCTCCAGGCTGGCCTTGAACTCAGAGCAATCCTCCTACCTCTTCCTACCTCTCAGTGCTGGGATTAAAGGTGTGCACCTCCATACCCAGCTGAGCCTTTTTTTTTTTTGATCCTTTTGTTATTGGAAACTGTACCAGTTACTTTTTTGTTGTTGGAACAAATACCCAACCAGAAGCAGTTGGTGGAAGGAAAGTATTTTTTTTTAAAGAATAGTTATTAGAGAGAGGAAAAGAGAGAATGGGCACTCCTGGAGGAAGGGGTTCAATGCAGCTTGAAGCTCCAGAGGTACAGAGGTCCACAATGGTGGGGAAAGCAAGCCTTGATGCCTTGATCACATCTGCAAGGAGGAAGTAGACAGTGATGAATGCTGAATGCTCAGCTAGCTTTCTCTTTATACGGTTCAGGAACCTGGCCCATCGATGGTGCTACCCACAGTTAAAGTCGTCCTCCCACCTCAACTAACCGAATGTAGAAAATCCTTCACACACAAGACCAGACATTTGCTTCCATGGTGATTCTAAATATTGTCAAATTTACCGAGGTTAACAATCACGAAGACCTTCTTCATTCTAACCTCATGTTCTACTCTCACTTATTCTGTTGCTTTTTATGTTAGGTTCATTGCAGAGCAGGGGGCATCCCGTCTTCTGGATCATGTGGGCCAAATGGACAAAATATTCAAGATTCCCCCAGCTCTGGGAAAGACACAGGTCCTGGCTCTCCAGCCACTGGAAGAGGAGATCCCAAGCCCCTTGGTTCCTATTTCACAGAGTAGGTCAGTCTATGGTTTGTGCTTCTGTGAAGCGGGAGGGCTGCCATCACAACCTGGTGAAATTCTGATGAGAAGAAACGTGCTCTATTTGTTTAGGTTTGCTCCTTTTTCCCAGGCAGGGGTGTCCTGGAAATTGTCAGAGTGTGAACCTGCTCCTTTCTCTGCTGGGGAAAGGAGGTTTGAATGCAAGGAGGGCAGCAGCCCCCAAGCTGTATAGCTGGGGTTCATGCCCACAAGCTGTATAGCTGGGGTTCATGCCCCCAAGCTGTGTAGCTGGGGTTCATGCCCCCCAAGTTGTATAGCTGGGGTTCACGCAAAGGGCTTAGGAGTACAGGCTCCGGCTTTTTCATCTTGGCTTTGCCAAATGGTAGTTCGAACCTTGGGCTAGCTGCTTGGCTTCTTAAAGCTGTGGTTCATGATTATGATAGTGTTTATCTTATAGTGATATGGTGAGCAAATAGCATGTGCATAGCCATGATTGGCTGAAGAAAGAGGGGTGCCAGAGAAATAGGCAGTGGGGCTTAAATTCCAGGGTTCTGTAATTGGGACCATTTTGCAGTCAGCTCCTTATTACTGGGACAAACATCCAACCAGACACAGCTTATGGGAGGAAGGGGGTTTATTTCAGACTTATAGAGCCAAGGGGACCACCATCACTGGTGGAAGAAGCTGCTTCCTTTCATAGATCCAAACAGAGAAACGTCATCGATAGCCAGCACCACAAAACACAAGTAGCCAGAGCTCAAACTGCTCTCCACACACACCTTTGGGCTGGAATGAAAATCTGCCCCCAAACACACTTTAGGGCTGGACTCCAGGATTTGCCTGCAGTTCCTACTAGGGGTTCATTTTGCAAGCTCTATTTAAATGAGACACCTGAGTCTATGAGGCCATTCATTCAAACTACCACCAACTGTAAGCAGGTTATTCTCTGGAGGCCTTCTGCTGTCTGTCATAGGGGCCTGTGCCCAGTGCGGAAGGGTAATTGCACATGTGGCTATGGATATGTGAGGGAGGACACCCTCTAAGTTGAGCTCAGCCTTCTGCTTACCCCCAGATGGCGCAGCATCCGGCTCTTCATTTCATCGACTTTCCGAGACATGCACGGGGAGCGAGACCTGCTGCTGAGGTCTGTGCTGCCGGCACTGCAGGCCCGAGCAGCCCCCCACCACATCAGCCTTCATGCCATTGATCTGCGCTGGGGCATCACCGAAGAGGAGACCCGTAGGAACAGGTGCCGTGCTGTAGGGAAGAGGAGCCGGGTCAGGACTGAGGGTCTCGGATGGTGGAACTCAGAGGGCAAGGTGGGGCTACAAGAATGGAGGAATGAGGTGAGGCCAGGAAGTTGCCTCTTACATACCAGCAGGAGAAGCCTGTCTTTAGTTTGCTCAGTGCGAGCCTGTCTCCTCTATTTGTTCTTGTGTTCTTAAAACTGTGCCTTGGTGACTCCCGCATGTCCCCATAATCATGCCTGCAGACAACTGGAAGTGTGCCTCGGGGAGGTGGAGAACTCACAGCTGTTTGTGGGGATCCTGGGCTCCCGCTATGGCTATACTCCCCTCAGCTATGAACTGCCTAATCATCCTCACTTCCACTGGGTAAGGACAAAGGTTGGGGGACCAGAGGGAAAAAGGATGGGGAAAAGCCACTTTGTCAGGAAGCCTGGGATGATGCACAGGCAGGGCCTTCAGACTTGAAATGAGACCCAGAAGATTCTGTGAGTAACCAAGCCCTAGATGAAGTGGTTCCTTTGAGAAGGACCCCTGGCATTGGCCCATCGATTCAAGAGATGAGGCTAGACCTTGTTCTGCTCTCCCTCTGGGCATGTGAAGGTTGTGTACCTTTGTGTGTGTGTGGGGGGAGGAACTATAATGTAATCTAGCCTCAGTTTCTCCTCATATTACATAGAAGCAACAATATCTACATAGCAGGGTTACTATGAGAATTAAAACATCTTGCCAGACTTGGTAGCACATGCCTTTAATCCCAGCACTTGGGAGGCAGAGGTAGGAGGATCACCATGAGTTTGAGGCTACCCTGAGACTACATAGTAAATTCCAGGTCAGCCTAAACTATAGTGAGACCCTACCTCAAAAATCAATCAAACAAACAAACAAAAAACATCTGTTTAGTTGAGTGTGATGGCACAGGCCTATAATCCGGCTATTAGAGAGGTTGGGACAGGGGGATTGAGAGGTCTGCCTGGGCCACTTCAACTGTCTCAGAATGTAATAAAAAGATCTAGGGAGGCAACTCAGTGGTAGAGTTATTGCCTGCCATGGATGAAGCCCTGTATTAAATCACCAATACTGAAAAAAAAATCCTTTTTAAAGTGATCAGTACATGTCCAGGATTCAGTAAATGTTAGCTGGTGGCTCTATTTCATTGCTTGTGTCTGGAGGGAAGAAATCAAATTACTGAGTTGAGAAAGCCGTGGGACCTTTGAAGGTCTCCAGGGACAGATTTGGTGGGACTTAGGACTGAATTCACCTGCGTCTTTCCTTTCCTTGTAGGCCCGGGAGTATCCTTCGGGGCGCTCTGTGACAGAGCTGGAGGTGATGCAGTTCCTGAATGGGAGACAGCGCCTGCAGCCCTCCGCCCCAGCTCTCATCTACCTCCGAGATTCCGCTTTCCTCAGGTAAGTTCTCTTGCAACCAGGACAGGTTCAGTCTTCTTTCCCCAACATTCAGAGCTGAAAGAGAGAGGCTGGACTGAGAGCTTGCCTTTGTGGCCCTGAGTCAGCCTTGGAGCTGAATGAAGTCAGCTCTCAATCTGAGGAGTTTCAGGGGGTGGCAGCCATATTTCCAAGGTTGGTGGCAGGAGGCAGGTGTGAATTTGGCCCCATTCTCAGGGTATCTTTTTGGTGGTCAGCTCTGTGCCAGATGCCTGGAGACCTGACTTTATTTCTGAGTCTGAAGAGGCTGCACATCGGGTCTCAGAACTGAAGAACTACCTGAGCAGACAGAAAGAGGTCATCTGTCGAAGGTGAGTTAGGGGGCTACTGAGAGCACCTGTACAGCCAGGTGTGGAGAGGGGAGCCAGGCCCACAGAGACCACCTGTGCTTGCTTTGTCTGCAGATACTCCTGTGAATGGGGTGGCGTAGCAGCTGGCCGGCCCTATGTTGGGGGTCTGGAGGAGTTTGGGCAGTTGGTTCTCCAGGATGTGTGGAATTTGATCCAGAAGCTTTACCTGCAGGTCAGCAGGAGGGCTGATGGCCTGAAGGGAGCTAAGTGGTCTGGGTAGTACTAGGTAGGAAGCAAGGTGATAGAGGCTGAGTTTTAGGCCCTGGAGTTCCTGGGAAGCATGGACAGTCACTGCCCTATGTGCCCTGTCAGCCTGCAGCCCAGCTGGAGCAGCCAGCTTCCATCTCAGATGAGGACTTGATCCAGGCCACCTTTCAGCAGCTCAAGAACCCACCAAGTCCTGCCTGGCCACGCCTTCTGCAGGACACAGTGCAGCGGCTGATGGTGCCCCAGGGGAGCCTGAGCCTGGTGACTGGGAAGGCAGGACAGGGAAAGACTGCCTTCCTGGTATGAGTCTCAAGGGCCTAGGCAGGAGGGTGGGCTTTGGGGCTGAGGAGGTGGGGCCTGGAGTTCCGGTATGCAATAAAATGTAACCATTCTTTATGTTCCTGCCCGGTGCAGGCATCCCTTGTGTCAGCCCTGCAGGCTCCTGATCAGGCCAAGGCGACCCCTTTAGTTTTCTTCCACTTTGCTGCAGCCCGTCCTGACCAGAGTGTTGCCTTCAACCTTCTCAGACGCCTCTGTACCCATCTGCATAAAACACTGCGGGAGCTCAGTCCTCTCCCCAGCACTTACAGGTGTGTATCTTGCTATTAACAGGCTTGTTGCTACATCTCTTGCCCCTTCCTCACCGCTAACCCTGACCTCCCCACCACTAACCCTGACCTTCCCATCATACACAGAGGTCTGGTGTGGGAGCTGCAGCAGAGGCTGCTGCCCAAGTCTGCGCAATCCCTGCAGCGTCACCAGACCCTGGTCCTGATCATCGATGGGGCTGATCGGTTGGTGAACCAGAATGGACAGCTGATCTCAGACTGGATCCCCAAGTCCCTTCCCCGGGTAAGTGTGAGGGTGAGGCAGGGCATGATGTTGGCCTAGGTTGGAGAGGGCTAATGTCTAATGTTGCTGTCCTCTTATTTCTGCCTCCCTATTTCTTATCCATATATCCCAGCGGGTACACCTGGTCCTGAGTGTGTCTAGTGACTCGGGCCTGGGAGAGACCCTTGAGCAGAGCCAAGGTGCCCACCTGGTGGCCCTGGGGCCTCTGGATGCATCTGCCCGGGCCAGGCTGGTGAGAGAAGAACTAGCGCTGTACGGGAAGCGGTTGGAGGAGTCGCCTTTTAATAACCAGGTCAGAGCTGGTGGCAGTGTGGGGCGAGTCCAGGAGCCATAGGATGCCGCTGTGGAGGCTGCCAGCTACCCCCCCCCCCACGCATGGACTGCTCTTTTGTTTTCGCAAGACCTCTCTGCCTGGGAAGTTGTTAATAAGATAATATTTGAACACTCGGACTTTTTCCCTTGGCGTTAGGGTGAGGGAGTCATGGTGAAGGTAGGCTAGGCTGAGCTGTGGAAGTTTTCTTGACAGAGGGGCTTGCTTGTGGGATGGGTGGCTGTCACCTGAGGTGACATCACAGACCCAGCCCTGATGGTTCTCTCAGAGAAGGAAGCACTTGGCAATAAGCTTGGTGCTACAGTACAGATAGGCTGTGGCAGGCTCTCCCGGTCGGTCCCCATGTTGACTTCTCCGTGTCTCATCAGTTGCGGCTGCTGCTGGTAAAGCAGGCCTCGGGCCTCCCCCTGTACCTGCGCCTCGTCACTGAGCACCTGCGCCTCTTCACACTCTATGAACAGGTCGGTTGCTCTTCATCTGGAAATCCTCCATTCAGCTTCTTGGACTCCTGACTTCATCCCCCTCTTTCGGCCTTTGCTAGCTCTGGTCACCTGTTCCACCCTCGCCTCTCTCCTGGCTCACTCCTCTCCCGATCTGGTTTTCTCTACTTTTTCTTTCCTTCCCACTGTGTTGCCTGCCATCGGGTGCTTTGTGGCCCCACCAAAGCTGCCTCCCTGCCTTTCCTACTGACAGAGCCTGATTTCCTTCCCCTGCCAGGTGTCTGAGAAACTGCGGACCCTGCCTGCCACTGTCCCCCTAATGTTGCAGCACATCCTGAGCACCCTGGAGCAAGAGCACGGTCACGATGTCCTTCCTCAAGCTTTGGTCACCCTTGAGGTCACACGTAGTGGTCAGTGGTTGGGTAAAGATTGGAGGCTGAGGGCTCAGAGCTTGCATGACCTGTGTAGGCGGGATCTCTGCCAGCAGTGCTGGTGAAGGCGGGTTCACTGTGTGCTTTGGTTTGGGCCTCAGAACTTGGGTTTTCAGGTCTGACTGCGGACCAGCTGCATGCAGTGCTGAGTACATGGCAGGTTCTGCCCAGAGGCACTAAGAGCTGGGAAGAAGCATTGGCTGCTATGAACAGGGCAGCTGCCTACCCCATGGGCCCATTTGTCTACCTCGTCCAGAGTCTGCGCAGGTACAGGTGCCCCCCCAAGCTCCCAGTAACCTCATTTCTGTGTGATCCTTTCTTCATGTGCCTTTCTTTGACATAGCCCCAACACCTTCTCCCATGCCTTGAATGCTGCTACTCCGTTTACCATTCTTGGAGGTGGGAACGGCATCCCATCACTATGCCAGCCTGCTGACAGGCTCTTCTTCCTCTCCCTTTCTCTTGAGGACAGTTTGCTAGGGGAGGGCCCTCTTGAGCGCCCTGGTGCCTGCCTCTGCCTCCCCGAGGGGCCCCTGAGGACAGCAGCTAAACGTCGCTATGGGAAGAGGCTGGGGCTGGAGAACACAGCACACATCCTCATCGCAGGTGATTGCAGCCCAGTCAGCCTGTGTGCAGCTTGGACTGGAGGCCAGAACACACACTGAGCTTCCTCATCTGTTGGACAGTGGGTGGTTGATTCTCCTGTGGCCTGAAGCCTTGTGGGGGCTTCAAGGCTAAGCCTTTCACAATATCTGTTCTTACAGCTCAGCTCTGGAAGACATGTAACCCCGATGCCTTAAGCACCTTCAGACGTTGCCCTCCCGAGGCTCTAAGAGACTTGCCTTACCACCTGGTTAGTCCCCAGATCCCATAGACACTTTTGCTCAAGCAACTGCTTTGGCTATTCTTAGATCTTCTCCCTTTCTTAGATCCCTTTCCCTTCCTCATCACCGCCACCACCATTGTCTTTACCCACCTCACAGAGCCTCCTTCTACTGCTCCCTCATAGTTTCCTGCTCTCCTCCAGCTCCTGGGTAGATCTTGGCTGTACAGGTAGTGCCCAAGTCTACCCCATCACTCTTTGCCAGCCTTGTCACATCCCTCATAAATCCACTCTGACCTCCCCAGCTCCACAGCGGTAACCGAGGCCTCCTTGCAAAGTTCCTCACCAATCTCCATGTGGTGGCTGCATACCTGGAAGGGGGTCTTGTTTCCCAGCTCTTGGAGGCTCATGCTCTCTATGGTGAGATCAGTCACTGGGCTTCTTTTCTGACTTATGGGACTTCCCTTGTAGAGGGAGGAAACTAGGAAAAAACAAACAAACAGCCAAATTTCCATTCCAAATTGAAAATGTCATAAGGGTTTCCAGACATTCTCTGGATCTCTTAGGAAAAGGTTCTCAGAGTTTGTTCACTTTTAAAATTTTTTAAATATTTTATTTATTCATTTTCAAGCACAGATACAAAGAAAGAGAGAAGAGATAGATAGATAGATAGATAGATAGATAGATAGATAGATAGATAGATAGAGAGAGCGCGCGCGCCAAGGGCACCACCTTGTGTGTCTGGCTTGTGTGGGTACTAGGGAATTGAACCCAGGGCCTTAGGCACTGGAGGCAAGTGCCTTAACTGCTGAGCCATCTCTCTAGTCCGCTTGTTCACTTTTTTTTTTTTTTTTTTGGTTTTTTGAGGTAGGGTCTCACTGTAGCCCAGGCTGACCTGGAATTCACTATGTAGTCTCAGGGTGGCCTTGAACTCATGGCGATCCTCCTACCTCTGCCTCCCAAGTGCTGGGATTAAAGGCGTGTACCACCAC
Source organism: Zapus hudsonius (assembly GCA_004024765.1). Taxonomy (NCBI): domain Eukaryota; kingdom Metazoa; phylum Chordata; class Mammalia; order Rodentia; family Dipodidae; genus Zapus; species Zapus hudsonius. Next base: position 65,997 of record PVHP010004068.1, on the reverse strand, counting down.
ACCCAGCTTGTTCACTTTTAAAAAATATTATTTATCTGCTGGCAGAGAGGGGAGAGAAAAAGGAGAGAATATGGGCACATCGGGGTCTCTTACCTCTGCAAATGAACTCCACATATGCCACTTTGAGCATCTGGCTTTACATGGGTACTGGGGAATTAACCAAGGCCAGCTGGCTTTGCAAGCAAGCACCTTGACTCATTGAGCCGTCCCCCAGCCCTGTTTAGGAAGCATGTTCAAATTGTAGATTCGGGTTTCTAGATCTGCATTGGGTCCAAAGCTTTAGACTTTGAAAGGGTGCTTCTGATGTGGGACCTGGAAGGCCACACTTTGAGAGATTTACTATTTTGAATGCATTGTATGATAGTACTTGATACTGAGGTTTATAGCATCCAGGATGTTTTCTCATTCATACTCACCTTCCCTACCCTCACCATCTTTTAAAAAATAGCTTCTTCAAAACCTGAAGAGGATGAACAGCTCCCCGAGGCTTCGGTTGCTGTATTCCGTACCTTCTTGAGGCAGCAGGCTTCAATCCTCAGCCAGTACCCTCTCCTCCTGCTTCAGCAGGCTGCCAACCAGCCTCTGGACTCTCCTCTTTGCTGTCAAGCTCCCCTGCTTGCCCAGCGATGGCACCTTCAGCATACACTACGATGGATTAATAAACCCCAGACCTTGGGAGATCAGCAAAGGTAAGACCCCTTGACCCCAGCTCTAGCAAGCCTTTTAGATTATAGCAACAGCCCTTCCTGAAACTGGAGAAGAAAAGACAAAGCAGAATCATTATGGAGATATGGTGTTCATATCTTTAATCCCACACCTTTTTTTATTGTTCATAATAAATTACAATATTTAGTGGGCAAACAATGAATTGCTATCCCCAATTCCCCGCTGCCCTCCCCTCCCCAATCTGCTGGATAACCTCCTCCATGGGTCGTCTGGATCAGTCCTTGTGACAGGGGACCTTGGATAGCCTAGTATTCAGCCAGGTTCTCCTGGCCATGCCTCCGGACAGTCTCCCCCACCACGGCTCTCACAATCTTTCCACCCCCTCTTCCGCTCAGTTCCCTGAGTCGTGGTGGATGAGTATTAAGGCAGCTTTAAGGTTGTGAGCTTAGGGGTCTTTGGGTCGAAAATCGTTGGTTTTTGTCTCACTGGCTTATCCTGTGTTGATTTAATGGTTGTGGCTGTGGGTCCCTTGTTCTTATAACTTACTTAAGAAAGAGAGAGAGAGAGAGAGAGAGAGAGAGAGAGAGAGAGAGAGAGAGAGAGAGAGAGAGAGAGAGAGAGAGAGATGAGTATTGGTGTGCTAGGATTTCCTGCCACTGCAAACAAACTCCAGATGCATGCTTCTGGCTTTTACATAGGTAAAAGGTAAAGAATTACCGCGGAGAAAGTGATTCAGGCATATAAATGGCGAAGTAGATTCCCATTTGCTTTCTTCCCCTCATTTCTGATTTCTTCCTACTTTTTCTTCAAGCTCCAGTTTGTCACTGGCAATTTCTTCTTCTCCAACTGCTGTGGCCTTCTCCCCTAATGAACAAAGAGGAGCTGTGGGCACTGCCAATGGAACAGTTTACCTTTTGGACCTGAGAACTTGGCAGGTATGACACTAAAGGCAAGACAGAATAGCCATCAGAAAACTCACATATTGCCCTGAAGCCCCAGGCAAGCCAAACACACCCTTCAGATGCTGCTTTATTCAGTTCACATCAGATTAAAGGTCTTAGTCAAAGATCAATCAGTATCTGGGTGTGATGGTGCATGCCTGTAATCCCAGCACTAGGGAAACTGAGGCAGGAGGAATTGTGAGTCAAGGCCAGCATTGGCTACACAGAGTGAGAACCTATCTGAAAACAACAACAACAACAAATATGACAAAACAAAAATTAAACTGAAGCAGGCATGGTGGCGCACACCTTTAATCCCAGCATTTGGGAGATAGAGGTAGGAGGATCGCCGTGAGTTCGAGGCCACCCTGAGACTACATAGTGAGTTCCAGGTCAGCCTGGGTTAGAGGGAGACCCTAGCTCGAAAAACCAAAAAGATTAAAAATAAAAATAAAAAAATAAAATCACACTGTGGATATTTCTTCCTATGCAGCTTCCACTCAAGGCATTCTATTATGTATTGCAAGGGACACAGGACTTAGTAATTCTCTTTCCCGTTGGAACACAAGCTGACATAATTAAGAGCTTCGTGAGTTGTGTAGGTAGCGGAGGACTTACGATGGAGAAGGGCAGGCCTTCCAGCTTGAGCGCAGATCTCACCGCAGATGCAGGGGAGAACAGTCCTGGAAGTGATTGTAGCAGAGGGTAATATCACGCTCAAAGGGAGACCGACTGCCATGGCCTCCACTCCTACTCAGTCATCCTCTACTTCTGTATGCATGGAACTCTCTTCCCTTAGACCCATGAAAATCTGTGGCTTGAGGATTGGGTAAGGGGTTCAGAATAGATAAGAGGTGTCTCTTCTTGGATCATGAAACCCCTTGAACTTGTGTTTGGGCTGGGAATGTAGCGAGCCAAGGGCTCAAGTCCTTCTTGCCTTGGCTTCCTTTATGGTTGGGTCCTGGAGTGGTTGGTAATGGAAGGTCAAGGGACTGGCCTGAGCCATCCTTCCCCACTGGCCCTCACAGGAGGAGAAGTCTCTGGTGAGTGGCTGTGATGGGATCTCCTCATTTGCATTCCTCTCGGACAACACGCTTTTCCTTACTGCTTTTGATGGACTCCTGGAGCTCTGGGACCTGCAGCATGGTTGTCGGTAAGAGGTCCTTTCTCTTGCCCTGTGACTCTGAGTGAACATCTTTCCTTTCTGGGGGAAGAGGGAGGAGGGATCCTATAGCCAGGTGACCCTATGTTCTTGACCTTGTCTTCCTGGGATAGGGTGCTACAGACCAAGGCCCACCAGTATCAAATCACTGGCTGCTGCCTGAGCCCGGATCGCCGGCTGTTAGCCACTGTGTGCCTGGGAGGGTGCCTGAAGGTAACAATAAATAACCCTAAACTACGATTTGGATTTGTTTCATGGCAGAGCTACTGGCTGCCTGGCTTGGGGAGGCCTTGCTGCTGCGGCAAGAGTCTAGACAAGGTGAACCCTGGGGCCGAAAAGCTCTGGCATCTCCCATCAGTACCTTGATTCCTCTCTCTCCTCCAGCTGTGGGACACAGTCTGTGGGCAGCTGGCCTTCCAGCACACCTGTCCCAAGCCCCTGAATTGCATTGCCTTCCACCCAGAGGGGCAGGTGGTAGCCACAGGCAGCTGGGCTGGCAGTGTCAGCTTCTTCCGGGCAGATGGACTCACAGTCATCAAGGTAAGGCTGTCCCTCATAGCTATTAACAGAGGACACAGGGCAGGAGTAAAAAGTGGGAGATGAAAGATACTTATATTCTGTGTCACTTCGGGTTTGCACTGAGAACAGATCCTGTCATTTCTACTTCTGTATCCCTATGTAGGAACTGGGGGCTCCAGGATTCTCTGTATGTACTGTGGCATTCAATAGATCTGGGAAGACTGTAGCTGTGGGCAGGCTGGATAGCACAGTGGAGATGTGGGCCTGGCAAGAGGGCACACGGCTGGCTGCCTTCCCTGCCCACTGTGGCTTTGTTACTGCTGCAATTTTCCTGCATTCTGGACACCAGTTCCTGACGGCTGGAGAAGACGGCAAGGTGAGGTTACAGAGGTGTTGGGTGTGAGGACAGAGCAGCAAAGGCAGGGAATATGTGAGTGAGGGTGGAGGTCTTTGTTGAGGATCCTGGAGGAGTTTGGACAGTGGGAATTGTGGGGAGAGGACTGCAGGTGTGTGTGTAGGGGCAGCCTTTCTGAAGTCTCTGGAAGGACTTTAGTGGCATTGGCCATAGCTCAGGGTGTAGGAAGAGGACCAGGAGGTGGACGTGGATATCTTTTTTATCAATTTATTTATTTTTTAAATAAAAATATTGTACTCTTTATGCCCTCTTCCCTGACCCCCCCCCTTTAAAAAATTCATTGATTTTTTTTTTTTAAATAAAAGTTTCTATGGATGTGGGTATCTTTAAACTCTTTTCTTGGGCTCCAGGTTCAGGTGTGGGCAGGATCTCTCGGCAGGCCCCGGGGTTGCCTGGGCTCTCTTCCTCTCTCTCCTGCCCTCTCTGTGGCTCTTAGCCCAGATGGTGGCCAGGTGGCTGTTGGGTACCGAGCAGATGGCATAAGGATCTACAAAATCTCAGGTACCAAAGGGGGAATGAATGAGTTTTGCACCTTTGGAAAGAAGGCATCTCTTTCCTCTTTTTCAAATGTCCTTCCCTCTTGTCCCATTCTGTAGGCTCCCAAGAAGTTCATTGTGAAGCGCTAGACACGGCAGTGTCTGCACTGGCCTGGCTAAGCCCGGCTGTGCTGGTGAGTGGTGCAGAAGACGGGTCACTGCAGGGCTGGATGCTCACGGAAAGCTCCCTTCAGTCTCTCTGGCTCCTGTCCAGATATCAGAAGCCTATTCTGGGACTGGCCACCTCCCAGGAACTCTTGGCCTCGGCCTCAGGTACTGCTGAGCAATGTTACGGAATCATTCCTTTGGAATATCCTAATACCTCCCTTCAATTTCTATTCTATGTACATATATGTATCAAAATGCATACACGTACACTTTTTATTTACAACTTATTCAACTTTCATAGTACTTTTTTGTTTTGTTCTGTTTTATTTTGTTTTGTTTTTTGAGGTGTCGAAGCAGTGTCTTGTTCTAGCCTAGACTGATCTGGAATTTACAGATTTACAGGCTGGCCTCAAACTCACAGAAATCCTACCTCTGCTTTCAGAGTGCTGGGATTAAATGCGTGTGGCACCACACCTGACCTCATTGTGCTTTTGAGTACATTTATCTTCCATAATATTTTAGACTATTTCTTCTTGTTTCTAAGATAGCATCCTTAGACCTTTACAGTCCCACTAATTCTGAGGTTTTGCCCAGTGGGAAATTTTGCTGTATAAATAGGCAGGCTTCCCTTAGAAGGAGAGCGAGGGAAGGACAGAGAAGTATTGAGGTGAAAATGCAGAATGGCCTGGCTCTTCTCTAGCTGGGAGACTTGGTCCTTAGAGATGGTGGGGTGTAATTGACACTGAGCCTTTGAGAAGAGGAGGAGTCTGGAGCAGGTGCCACAGAAGTGTGATAGGAAGTCAAACTAGGAGCCACATTCCTGACCTGAGCTCTGCAAAGCCAGAGCTGGGAGTGCTCGGCATTCCTGGCCTGGGCATCTCTGTGGTGACTGACCTTTGCCCAGGGCTCCTGGTGTCCTTGTGACTCACACCTACCTCCCTTGGAGCTGTGTTCTTGGAAATCTCCCTCAGCCTTGGGCTGCCCAGGCTCGTCTTGCTTCCTCTTTCAAGATGCCCACCCCACCCCTCTGTTTCCTATACAGAGGATTTTGTAGTACGTCTGTGGCCAGCACAGTTACTGACACAGCCGCATGAGGCGGAAGAAGACTTTCCCTGTGCCGCTGAGCTCCGGGGACATGAGGGCCCTGTGAGCTGCTGCAGCTTCAGCCCTGATGGAAGCCTGCTGGCCACAGGGGGCAGGGATCAGGTGAGCTGCCAAAGGAGGTTCCACACCCCCCTGCTTCCTAGACTTCTTAGCAGCCAATTGCCCAGTGCTTTCTCTGGCTTTTTGCTTTGCTAGATCTCACCCCCTTGTTCTTTCTCCTTAAAACATTTTGCCTGAAATGGGCCTGGTATTCCAGTCGCTTATGTCCTGATTGTGTCTTATCTTTGAAACGTACCCAGAATCTTCTCTGCTGGGACGTGAGGACACCCCAGACACCTCTTCTGATTCACTCCTTCTTTGCCTGTCACCACGACTGGGTCACTGGCTGTGCCTGGACCAAGGACAACCTACTGGTAAGTGAAGGGGCAGGAGTGGTGCAGAGCCCAGCAGGGTTCCTCCATTACAGTTTCCATTTCTCTAGGGACTGTTATCAGTAGTCATGCTGGCACATAGTGTATGCCTGCTTTGACCTGAGCTCAGTCAATATATTGTCACCCTTCCTCTTTATAATACCCTATAAAGTAGATCCTACCTTCACCTCTACTTCACAGACAAGAAAACTGAACTCAGAAGAGCATTTTCAAGGTCATGTTAGTGATAAAGGTTAAAGTTGAGCCAATAAACATTCTTATAGGAAAACCTTCCCTTTTATTCTTTAAAAAATTAATTTCATTGCTATTATTTAATATGTGGTGTGTGTGGATGTGCATGTTCGTGTGTGAATGGGGACATGTGTGGAGGTCAGAGGTCACCCTTGCCTTCCATCTGATTTGAGTATGGAAGGATCACTCCCTGCAAGGATGATGATTCAGGATCACTCCTTTATTGTGGTGAGCTCTAGGATATCCTTCTGTCTCCGCCTCCCATCTTGCCATCGTAGGCATGCTGGGATTGTAGAAGCATGCCACAGCTGCCAGGTTTTACATGGGGTCTGGGGCTCTGCACTCTGCTATCCAGTCTTACACAGCAAGCACTTTATCCACTGAGCCATCTCCCAGTGCCTCCTCCCACCTTTTCTCAGGGCTGGGATTGAACCCTAGAGCCTTGCATATGCTAACAGGTGCTGGACCACTAAGCTATATCCCCCTAGCCCAAAGCCCATGTTCTTGACAAGACATAGTAATGTCTCTCCAGGCTTTACAATGCCCTGGCCCTGGGACTGAAAATCCTGCTGTGATTTCTTTGATTAAAAAAGGCACAAAATTAATGTCAAATTATTCTTTCAGGGTTGGTAAAGCTTAGTTTCTCAATGTAGAATCCCCCTGTTTTCAAAAACAGATGATTCCAGGTCGGCCTTGGCTAGAGCAAGAGCCTATCTTGAAAACCAAATAATAATAATAATAATAATAATAATAATAATAATAATAATAATAAGAGAGAGAATGAGAAGGGAGGGTCATAGTCTGTTCTGTCATCCTTGCCTTCTAGATAGCCAGAGTTCTCCTGAGCACTGTTAAGTGTTCAACTTTGTCTGGATTCATTGACTGATACTATGTTAAGAACAAGGACAGGGGGGTTGGAGAGATGGCTCAGCTGCTATGGTACTTGCCTACAAAACCTAACATCCTTTAGGCTTAGGAGTTCAATTCCCCAGAACCCACATAAAGCCAGATACACAAAGGGGCACATACATCTGGAGTTGGTTTGCAGTGACTACAGACCACTGTGTGCCCATTCTCTCTCTGTCTCTTTCTGTGTCTGTCTCTCTTTGCTTGAAAATAAAAAAAAAGTTGGGGCTGGAGAGATTACTCAGTGATTAAGGTGCTTACTGCAAAGCCTAACAACCTGGGTTCAATTCCTCAGTACCCATGTAAAGCCAGATGCACAAATCAGCTCATGTATCTGGAGTTCATTCTCAGTGTCTGGAGGCCCTAGCATGCCCATTCTCTAAGTCTATCTGTCTGTCTGTCTGCACTTGCAAATAAATTTTTAAAAAATTTAAAAAGAGAAAGGAACAAGAACAGTGGTAACACTTCCCTGTGTACCAGGCAATTTTGCTAAGTCCTTCATATAGATGCCTCCAGCCCATGGCAAGTGTATCAGATAGCATTCCATCACTATCTTCCTTGAAGCCAAGAAACCCAAGGCTCAGAGAGATGACCTTTCCCAACCACAAAGTAATGAATAGTGGAGGTAGGATTTGAACCCAGGACAGCCCGTGCTTTGCATCACATAGCTTCCTCCACTCCTCATTGTGAGCATGTAAAGAAAGGGAAATGCAATAATCCTATTCCTCTCACTTCTGACTGCAGGTCTCCTGCTCTAGTGATGGCTCTGTGAGGCTCTGGGACCCAGAGCTGGGACAGCAGCGTGGTCAGTTCCTGGGTCATCAGGATGTTGTGAGCGCTGTGTTGGCTGTGGTGAGAAGCAAATGGACTTTGCCTAGGGCTTCAAGGAGGACCAGGGGATTTGAGAGACTGTATTAGATATCTAATCTTAAAAGTGAATAGTGAAAAGAATGAGATGCTTGGGGCTGGACAGCAGTGTTGAGGCAGATGGTTGCTGTGATGGGTGGGGCTGAAAACATAGCTCTTAGAACCATGACTTTGTGGCTTGATTGCGGTCCTGATTCCTTCGACTCCACTGTTCTGAGTTCTTCATCCCTTGGTATCTCCCTGATGTTCACTGACCTTCCTCCTGTGTGAAGGAGTCATGTCTTACTCAGTGGGACTCTGCTCTGATCTTGTGTTTGGGGACAGGAGGAACATGTGGTATCTGTGGGCCGGGATGGGACCTTGAAAGTGTGGGACCACCAGGGTGTGGAGCTGACCAGCATCCCAGCTCATTCAGGACCCATCAGCCACTGTGCAGCTGCCCTGGAGCCCCGCCCAGGTAGTGAAATGTCAACACCTCCCCTTCCCTGTTGCTCTTCCCTTCTCCCTTGCTTCTTTCCTCCTCCTCCTCCTCTCCCTTCCCTCCATTCTTCTTCTTTTTGCAGTATTGGGACTTCAACCTAAGACATTCCTTGTTTACAAGCTAGGCAAGTGTCCTATCCTAGCCACCTTTTTTGTTTTTATTTTCAACTCTATTTTGCGACATGGTCTCACTAAGTTACCCTGACTGGGTCTGAACTTGTGCTGTAGCCAGGGTTGGCCTTGATCTTTCAATCCTCCTGTCTGAGCCTCCCAAATAGTTGGGGTTGTAGAGTTATTTCTGTGTGTCTGGCCTTTCCTTCTTCTGACTTTGTCTCCTGGTTTTATCAGCTGGACAGCCTGGATCGGAGCTTCTAGTGGTGACCGCTGGGGTGGATGGGGCCACACGGTTGTGGCATCCCCTCTTGGTGAGTTGCAAGAATGGAGCAGGGAGAAGGCGAAGGAGGTATGTAGTATCCCAATGGCCCACTTCGTTCCTTCCTCCCAGGTATGCCAAACACACACGTTCCTAGGACACAGTGGCCCCGTTAATGCAGCTGCTACTTCCGAGACCTCAGGCCTCCTGCTGACCACCTCAGAGGATAAATCTGTACGGCTCTGGCAGATACCTAAAGAAGCAGGTGAGTGAGGCATGGAGAGATTGTGTTGCTGGGACAAAGAAAGTCAAGGGTAACCTGATATGTTGTCTGATATCTCAGCCAGTAAACCAAATCCTTTACTCCCTGTATGGTCCCAGGCTGGCCTCAAACTCATGGTGATCCTCCTAACTCAGCCTCCCGAGGTGTGTGCCACCGTGCCTGGCCCGACTCTTACTCTGCGGGATGCCTTTCTATACTGTTGGTCGTTCCCTTTGCTCCTTAATGTGGTCTTATCCCACTTGTTTACTTTCATGTGCTTTTTGTATCATATCTAAAAAATCACTGTCAAGACCAATGTCATGGAGCCTTCTGCTTGTTTCCTTTGAGGACTGTTAGAGGCTTTATGTTTAAATCTTTAATTCACTTTTGAGTTTGGGGTTAGATAAAAATCAAATTTCACCCTTTTATAAGTGCATATCCAATTTTTGCAACACTATTTATTTAAAAGATTTTTTTTTGAGGTAGGGTCTTGCTCTATCTAGCCCAAGCTGAGCTAGAATTCATTATGTAGTCTCAGGCTGGCCTCGAGCTCATGGTGATCCTCCTACCTCTGCCTCCCAAGTGCTGGGATTAAAAGTGTGTGCCATCAGGCCCAGCCCAACTCCTTTTTTTTTTAAATTGTCCATAATGAGTTATATTATTTAGTGGGCCGACAATGAGTTGTTATCCCCAATTCCCCGTTGCCCCCCTTCCCCATCCCCAGACAGCTGGATATCCTCCTCCGTGGGCCGTCTGTATCAGTCTCTGTGGTAGGGAACCATGGATAGTCCAGTCTTCAGCCGGGTTCTCCTGACCCAACTCCTTTTTTAAAAAAACTATTTATTGGACTGGAGAGATGGCTCAGCGGTTAAGGCACTTGCCTCCAGTGCCTAAGG
>PVHP010004068.1:0-56000 GCA_004024765.1 Zapus hudsonius | reverse complement strand
CAATTCCCCAGGACCCACATAAGCCAGACCCACAAGGTGGTGGCCCTGGTTCTCTCTCTCTTTGAAAATAAATAAATAAAAACTATTTATTGACAACTTCCATAAATATAGACAATGTACCATGATCACAATCCTCTCATCACCCTTTCTTCCCCTGAATCTTGTCTTCTTTCCAGCTAGTAGCATCAGCCACTATGAGGTCAGGAATATGCAGGCCACTTGGTGTCTGGAAGACAATATTTTAAGCACTCCTCTCTTCCTTTGGCTCTTATATTCTTATTTTCACAATGGCTGTACCAGTTTATAGTCTCACCAACATCGTAGAAGGGTTCCTCTTCTTCCACATGCTTAACAACTTGTTTTCTTGATGATAACCATTCTGACAGGAGTGAGATTTAACCTAACTCTTTTTTTTTGTTTGTTTGTTTGCTTGTTTTTTTGAGGTAGGGTTTCTCTAGTTCCAGGCTGGTCTCAGTCTCCTCCCTCTGCCTCCCGAGTGCTGGGATTAAAGGTGTGCACCACCATGCCTGTTTTAGCCCAATTCTTAAGATGCATGTCCTTCTTCTGCAGATGGAACACACAGTCCCAGGAGTTCTGCAGCTGTCACAGCAGTGGCCTGGGCGCCAGATGGCTCTGTAGCAGTGTCTGGAAATCAGGCTGGGGAGCTAACGCTGTGGCATGAAGCCAAGGCTGTGGCTGCAGCACAGGTGACCTGGGCCAATCCAGTTCTTTATCTTTGGGGACTCTGCCCTGCCTGCTGGGGTTAGAGGCTGCCTGGATATATCTGGGAGGGGAAAGACCTTTAATCTTGGCTCCTCAGAGTACTGAACTGAACATGTTGTGTTCATCAGGCTCCAGGCCGTATCAGTTCCCTCATCTGGTATTCAGCACACACCTTCTTTGTTCTCAGTGCTGATGAAAATATTAGCGAGTGGCAAGTGAAACTGCAGAAAGCTTCAACATCCAGAAATTTCAGGTGAAACATGGCAACTGGTTCTTGGGGTGGAGGGATTTTATTCCTATCTCTCCATATCCTGCTGAACTAGGTTGATAGAATGATAGCTGTTAAGCAGGAAATTGTTTTTTTGCTCCTGGCCTTGTCAATTTAAAGAATTATTCTTTGGAAAGCAGCTATACACCTTAAATGAGTAAATGTAATTGTCTCTCTTAATTTTTCTTGAGGCAGGGTCTCACTCCTGTAGCCCAGGCTGACCTTGAACTCACTCTAGCCCAGGCTGGCTTCCATCTCATGGCCATCCTCCTACCTTATCCTCCTGAGTACTGAGATTAAAGGTGTGTGTCACCACACCCAGCTTAAATGAGTAATTCTTTTTTTTTTTTTTTTGGTTTTTCGAGGTAGGGTCCAGGCTGACCTGGAATTCACAGTATAGTCTCAGGGTGGCCTTGAACTCACGCGATCCACCATGCCCGGCTTAAATGAGTAATTCTTAAATGCCCACTGGATGCTAAGCACTGGGCCAGACAGTGTGAGCCAGGTACAAATGAATTTATTTTTTGAGGCAGGGTCTTGCTATGTTTCCCAGCCTGACCTTGAATTCATAATTCCTTCTCCGTTAGAGTAGCTGGGACTAAAGGTTGTGGTAACACAGCCAGCTTAATTTCTTCTTCTTTTTCTTTTCTTTCTTTCTTTTTTTTTTTTTTTTGAGGTAGGGTCTCGATCTAGACCAGGCTGACCTGGAATTCACTATGTAGTCTCAGGGTGGTCTTGAACTCATGGTGATCATCCTACCTCTGCCTCCCAAGTGCTAAGACTAAATCCCACACTCAGCCTTAATTTATTCTTTAATTAACGAAGCTTCTCACAGCTCATGAAGCTGTAGAATTTGAGAAATTGTAGAAAAGAGGTGACATTAGAAGTTGGATGTAAAAAATAAATAGGAGTGTCCTGGAGCAGTAAAGAAAAGGAAGTTGAATTAACAAGGGTCATGGAGGCATGAGGGTGTTTAGAGTGTTCTGGGTAAGCCTTTTCCAAGAGGGAATGGGGAACAGAAGCAGGGGGAAATTATTGGATTGAAAAGATAAACTAGCTTATAAGGGCAAGAGTTTTATAAAATAATGATCTGGTATATTTGCTGTGTGTGTGCGCACGTGCACAACTCAGATCAAACTTAATAACCCATGCCTTCTAAGTACACACAGCCACTGAGCATCACCCCTGACTCCCACTATCTCACCTTTAGTAGTAGAGAGATACTAAAGGTAGGGAGACTTCTTCCAGCTCTTGCTCATGGATGATAGATAACACATATCCTTGACCTGGGCAATTAATAGGATATGAGGCAAGATACAGATTTAAGCATGTGTTTCAGGGGAATCCGCAGGACTTATTCATTAATAACTGTGGGTATAAGGACAGAGGAAGTGACAACAATGTTAGAGATTCTAGTTAGAGCAAGTCAAGGGTTAGTTATGATATATCCTGATATAAGAATAGGTGTTGGGAATGTAGCTCAGTGGTAGAGAGATTGTCTAGTGTACCAAAGGTCCTGGATCTGATCCTTGGTGCAGCAAAAATAAATGCAAACAAACAAGTGATGAGGAACAGGATGTGTAGAGCAGGTAGATGCTTCTGCCTTGCACTTCATTCATGAATGAGGAGTCTGAGTTAACTAAAGTGGATTCTTTCTCTGTTTGTGTATGTCTTAAGCTGTAGTCTTCACCTGAAACGAGTTCTTCAGGAGGACTTAGGGGTCCTGCTAGGCCTGGTTCTGGCCCCTGATGGCCAGTCCCTGATCTTGGTGAAAGAGGATTTGGAAGTACAGCAGATGAAACCTGGGGATGCTCCATCTGTGATCTGGTAAGATCCAAAATGCTTTTCCCTCCTGAGCTGGGAGAAAAGTGGGTTAGCGGTTACCCGAAGACAGAGTCAAATTTATGACAGAACTGTGAAGTGTTTTTTTTTTTCTTTTTTGAGTGGGGGATATTTTGAGGCAGGGCCTGTTTTGATCCCGGCCAACCTGTAAGTCACTGTAGCCCAGGCTGGCTTTAAACTCACAGCAATTCTCCTATCTCAGCCTTTGGAGTGCTGGGATTAAAGGTGTGAACCACCACACAAAGTAACCTTGGAGTCTTAAAGAGAGGTGGTCCTGGGCTCAGAATTTTACTTTCTTATAAACCAGGAGGAAGTATGCAGAACACCTTCCCATATTGTCCACCAGTGAGTATGGTGTGTTCTACGTTCAACCAGGGGATCCTGGATCTCTTTCTTTCTTGGTAAGTCCTGTTTGGATGAGTTAAAACAAATATTTGTCTGGGACCAGTGATTTAAATATTGGTGCCCTGATGGGAATTGTGGTACACACACACCTTTAATCCTAGCACTTTTGAGGCTGAGGTAGGAGGATCACCATGAGCTTGAGGCCAGCCTGAGCTAGAGTAAGACCCTGCTTCAAAACACAACAAAGAAAAGTTCCTCCAAATCGCAGGGAGTATTGTGGCAGCATTGGAGGAAAGAATGTAAGAGCCAAAAGAAGGGGAGGAAAGCTTTGTAACACTGTCATCCAGACTCAAAGGGGCCATGGTATTCATGACCTTACGGTGGCTAATGCTACCTATCTACACAAGATGTGTATAATAGGAGGGGAAAAATCAATGACATCGAAATAGAAGAGACTTATTGGAAGGAATTCAGTGGAGGGGGTATTCGTGATGAAGAAAAGGGAGGGTGGTTGGAAAGGGTTATGATCATGGTATATTGTCTATATGTATGGAAGTTGTATCTAAAAAGTTAAAAACAGGGGGCTGGAGGGATGGCTACATGGGTAAAGCGCTTGTCTACAAAGCTTAATGACCTGGGTTTGATTCCTCTCTACCCACATAAAGTCAGATGCACAGTGATACATGCATCTGGAGTTCGTTTGTAGTGGCTGGAGGCCCTGGTGTGCTCATCCCCTCTCTCTCTCTCTCTCTCTCTCTCTCTCTCTCTCTCTCTCTCTCTCTCTCTACTTGGAAATAAAGAAATCAGTTTTTAAAATTAAAAACAATATTGGGGCCCATCATGGAGGGTGAAGGAGAGGGAAAGGCAGCTAGTTCCAAATCCCCTTATTCTTTTAGCTGGGCACTGCTTTACAGCATTAGGTTTCCATATAAGATTTCATTGGTACATAAACGGGTTCATTTGTCACAAATTTAGATTTCTTAATTCCATCTGCTTTCATGGCCTCCATCTAGTCTGTTTGTGTTAACATCTTGAGGGCCAGGACTGCACCTTGCTTCTGTCATGTTGCTTAGCAGTTTCCTCATAGGTGTTTAACACTTATTGCTTTGGGTGTGTCAAAGCTACATTACATGATCACTTCAAGGGTTTCTAGGGCCTCTTGTTCCTGGAAAACCGATGATATCCTGACTTGTTACGGACTCAAGTTGGTTCAAAGCTGATCTAGGATCTAGTGATTCCATACATCCCTTAATATGTACCTAAGGGAAATACGTACACAGATTCTCCAAAAGACTGGTATAAACATGTCAGAGCTGCTTCATTCCCCATGAGAAAACAGCCTAAAAGGATAAACAGGAAGAAGATAATTTGAGTATATTTATGTTTGGAATGCTACATGGCAGAAAAAAAAAAGAAAGAATGTGTTACTGAATGTCAGTGAATATAGCAATAGTACAGAAACATGTTATTCTGGCAAAAGAAGCCAGATACAGAGTCCATGCTATATAGTGGTTTCACTTAATGGAAACTCACGAACACACAAAATTTATGGCAACAGAAGTCAGGTTGATAGCTGTAGGAGCGGTCTGGTGTTGACTAAGGAGGGGCATGAGGGAAACTTTTGGGGTGGTAGAAATATATGTCTTGGGCTGGAGAGATGGTTCAGTGGTTAAGGGCTTGCCTGCAAAAACCACAACCCGAGTTCAGTTTCTCAGTACCCATGTAAAGCCAGATGCACAAAGTGTTGCATGCATCTGGAGTTCATTTGCAGTGGCTAGAGGCCTCTCTCTCTCTCTCTCTCTCTCTCTCTCTCTCTCTCTCTCTCTCTTTGCAAAGAAATAAATAAAAATATTTATTTTAAAAGAAGAAATGTTCCTTTTGATCTGGGATGACTCTGTGTGGATGCATGTGTGAAAATTCTTGATTGTATCCATTGGATGTATGTAGTTTTAAAGACATCCTGACCATCCTATCCCAGAGTAGAACGCTGTTGCTTTGGTGGAGTTGTGTGATATGGACAGACTAAACAAGGTGACCTATGCTTTCACAGGAGCAAAAGGAATCGGGAGAATTTGAAGAGAGCTTGGACTTCTACCTGAACTTAGAGAACCCTAGTCGATCCCCAATATGGATAACTCAGGCCAAACCTGAATCCGGTGAGTAGAAACAGGAAGACCAGAGGACCTCTGAGGTGGCCTGTGGGAGGCTGGTAGGTCCTCTGAGGCTTAAGAGCTGGCTCTGAATCTACCGTTCAAATGGCAGAGTCCTCGTTTGTGTGTGCCAGCTCTGATGGGATGCTCTGGAGCCTGGCTGAATACACCCCAAAAGGAGAATGGGCCACAGGTAACATCTGGCGGAAAAGAGTAAAAACACCTGAAACTCAGACTTCGGAGACAGACACATCTGCATCCTT
The DNA here is from genome assembly GCA_004024765.1 of Zapus hudsonius. Lineage (NCBI taxonomy): Eukaryota > Metazoa > Chordata > Mammalia > Rodentia > Dipodidae > Zapus > Zapus hudsonius. The sequence goes on along the minus strand of PVHP010004068.1, from coordinate 50,409 downwards.
GGAGACAGATTTTAGCATGGAGAGCTTTTCAGAACCCTTACACTTAAAGACACGGTATCATAAAAAGGTGAGTTGGGGGAAGGGTTACCAAGATAGGGAGGAGGCACTGAGTCAGACACAACAGACACTGATTCCTCAGTTGAAGGAGCTCCTCACTTAGAACTCGCCATATTGCTCTTCCCTTCCGAGATTCACTTGGGCTCCATCACAGCCCTCCACGTGCTTCCTGAATTGCTGGTGACAGCTTCAAAGGACAGAGATGTTAAGCTGTGGGACAGATCCAGTATGCAGCTGGTAAGTGTGGGCATGTGCATGCACACATGGACGGATGCAAGGACGTGCCAAGGGGGTGGTACCAGAGAACAACCTTGGGATAAGGAGGGACAAAAGATGAACATTCTGTTTCCTTCAAGCCCTCTTGCAGCGACTTACCTATTCTATGTAAAAGGCATTACTAATGAGAGAAAGAGAATAAGGAGACTCCAGGCCTGTAGCCCTCACCTCATCTGTTTTTGTTCCTTTCAGCTGGGCCTGTTCCGATGTGAAGGGGCAGTCAGTTGCCTGGAACCTTGGATAGAGCCTAACTCTGCCCTGAAGCTCATTGTGGGAGATACCCAGGGAAACATATACTTTCTCTCCTGGGAATGAAACTGCACTACTCAAGGGAATATTGATGCCACTTGTGCTAGACGTGAAGTCTGAAGACACCAGTGTCTAAGCTCTTAAAAGAATAAAAGTGTTGGACGATCTTAAATGCAGCTCTGATTGTGTTTTAGGATTACTGTGGCTAGTATCTCCAGCCAAATACTGAATGGTGTTAATACTGATCTTCTGCTCTCCTTTCCTTCCTTTTTTGGTAGTCCCATGTAGCCAAAGCTGGCTTCAAACTCACTATGTAGCCAAGGATAACCTTGAACTCCTGATCTCGTCTCCCTCCACCCTCTGAGTGCTGGAATTATGTGTATCACCAAGCCTACTTTATGCAATGGTGGGACTTGAACTCAGGGCTTCATGCATGCTCCTGGCCTGAGCTAGATCCCTAACCCAGGAGATGTTATTTTCCAATACTAAATATGATGTTAGCTGTGTTTCTCATAGATCTCCCTTATCAGGGTAGGTGAGGAAGTGATGTTCCATTCCTGTTGAATCTCAGTATGTAAGGATGTTACGTTTTACCCTGTGCCTTTTCTACACGAGATGGTCATGTGGCTTTTATCTTCCATTTCCACGTGGGGCCAACCGTGAATTCTGTGACCTCCTCACTTTTCTTGGTCGTAGCACATGATCCTTTCTATATATTGCTGGATTAAGCTTGGTATTTTGCTAATTTTTAAAAATTTATGCTTAAGGGATATTGGTCTATAATTTCCTTGTGATAATTTTTTTTTTTTTTTTTGGTTTTTCGAGGTAGGGTCTCACTCTAGCCCAGGCTGACCTGGAATTCACTATCAGGTTGGCCTCAAACTCACAGCGATTCTCCTACCTCTGCCTCCCAAGTGCTGGGAATAAAGGCGTGCACCACCACGCCCGGCAATAAAATATTTTTTTAAAAATGACAGTATCAAGTCAAAACCAGCTAACAGTTATCACAAAGAGCCAGGTGTGGTAGCACATGCCTTTAATCCCAGCACTTAGGAGGCAGAGGTAGGAGGATCGCCATGAGCTCAAGGCCACCCTGAGACTCCATAGTGAATTCCAGGTCAGCCTGGACTAGAGTGAGACCCTACCTCGAAAAACCAAAAAAAAAAAAATTATTTATTTGCAAACACAGAAGAGAGACACAGAGAGAAAGGGTGCGCCAGGGCCTCTAGCCACTGAAAAGAACTCCAAATGCATGCACCACTTTGTGCATCTGGCTTTACGTGGGTGCTGGGGAATCGAACCCAGGTCCTTGGGCTTTGCAGGCAAGCGCCTTATCTGCTGCACCATCTCTCCAGCACGATACTCTCTTATACAATGGGTTGTGAAGTATTTCCTTTGACTTTTTGAAAAAGTACATAAAATCCATTTTAGTTTTTATTAGTGGCATAATTCAATGACTGGATATATTTGACTAATTCCCGTATCCCTGTGAACACCAATGTTGCAGTGAACCCATTTACACAAAAATCTCCATCTGGATAAAGGTCAAAGGGTACATATACTTTGTTTATAAGATACCATCTTGCTATGTAGCCCATGCTAGCCTTGAACTTGCTACAACCCTACTGCCTTAGCTTCCTGAATACAGGGATTACAAGTGTGACCTAAACCCAGCTTTTTAATTCCAGGATTTTTTTTTTTTAATTGAGGGATGCATTGGGGAATCAAAATCAGGGCCTGTACATGCTGGGCAAGTGCTTTGCCACTAAGCTCAATAATACAATTAAAATTTTGAAAAATAGTAGAAATCCTGTGCTAAAAGATTAAGGAAAGGAAGTTTTATATATGTCTAAAAACAATCAGGAAAAATAAAATAGTAATACTAGATCTTTGGATTTAGTTGGTACTTTAGTGCTGCTAAGATGGAAGACGCAAAAGCTCTTCCTGCGTCTTGTCCACACCAAGATGTACTCAGGCACAGTGACAGTCCTCCGAGGGCTTCCCAAGTTTGTTGACTAGGGTGTTTGGTAGGATCATAGCAACCCAGAGGATATTAATGGGGAAAGTGGAAAGAATTAGACTTCAGGGGCTTGTACTTTTCCTACATTTAGTAATACTCAGGCAGAAAAACTGAATTCTGGGAAAAGCTTTAGCCTGCATTAGTGTCCCTCAATGCACAGAGGCTAGGACACTGGGAAACAGGATCTGGAGTAGCCTGCTGCTGGCTGTGATGTATAGAACAATGGGTCCTTTCTGTCCTGGAAACGAAGACACACTGATGTCAGAAATACTTAGCGTTTGCAGAAGTAAAACCCAAAGCATCCAGAGGTAGAGATATACTATTTTTATTCATTTATTTTGGAAGGTAGGGTCTCACTCTGGCCCACGCTAGCCTCAAATTCACAGCAATTCTACCTGAGCCTCCCAAGTGCTGAGACACCATACCTGGTTATTTTTATATTTTATTATACAAAATATCACAAAGTTCAAAAGTATAACATTGCCTTTTTTTTTTTTTTCTTGTATGAAGATTGTATCCTCTCTGGTTTATTTAATTCAACATTCACCAGAGCTGCTGGAAATTAAACTGAACCTTTAGAAGGTACCGCATATGAACCTGGTTGGGGTTATAGACAATAAACTCATTATAGTTGAGGGTATAACCCTCTGGGTTCAGAATTCCCGTGTCAGTTGCTGGTCCTAAGGGCACTGTAGTCCCATTTCTGAAAAACAAAAGAAAATGTGTAAATATGAGCATCTTGTTCAGAAGTTGGAAAGGGAAAGAAGTCTTCCAGGTCAATTGGCTCTCAGTACTTACAGGGAGACAAAGTGGGCAGGGCTGGGAGCCATCTTTCCAAGCCCTTTGGTACTGTGTTTGCCCTGCAGCAGTCCTTCTGCCTCAGGATTGGCCTCTAGCAGCTCATTACACTGACCTAGAGCCACCTGCAAAGCAAAAGATGCTGAGTGCTGCCTCCTGTTGACAGCTGACAGCTCTGAAGTCCACTTGTCCCCCCCTAAGTCATCCCAAGTGAACGTCCTGGTTCTGAAATCAAACTTTTCTCATTGGAAAGGAAAACAGAATTCCTAACTAGATATCCCAACGGGCTCCAGCTGCCTCACCTCCGATAAGAGCAGCAGTCCTGTATTCTTCAAGCGCGAGGCAAAGCAGTAATTGGCACTCTTGGAAGACATGTCAGCAAAGTAGATTCCTTTCCCAAACTGAAATACACCATCAAGAACTGAGATCAGCTGCTTAATCCATTTTGTTAGAAGTAAGGTTCATACCATTAACCATGGTTTTCCATTCTCATAAGTACAATATGGTTCCTTCTCCATTGCCTGCCACAGGTCTGTTCCAATAATGGTAGAAGCACCCATGAACCTCTGCTTTTGAGGTGAATAGACAGCTGTGGGATATCAGGAGCTAGTTTACTTCATGGAGAGAAGTACTATCTAACCTAATCAAGAGGGAGAGAAAAAAGGACTGAAAACGTTATTATATGCCTTTCCCTCTGGTCCTTTCAGAGTTCAACTTCTAACTTACCATGTAGCCCGTGATGGGAGCCTCGGGTGGGGCAATTCGAAGTCCATGGCTCAGGATTCCCATCCAGTTACTGAGCCTGGAACCATGCCACAGCAGCATCCTAAAATACAAGAAAGCCACCATTCTCCTCTGCTGCTCTTCTGCACGTACAGGCCATAAGTATTAAAAAGCCAGAGGCTGTTTCTGCCAGCCTCCAAGCTCACTGCACTCAGGCTAGGAAACATTTTCCTAAACTCAAAGCTAGATTCAGACCTGTTAGGAAGGTCCTCTCTGAAGGCCTCTTTCTCACCCTCCTTCTCTACTTCAAAAACATCCAACAGGGTCATGGTATAGTCACTGTGTGTGGGAGCATGGGTAGACTGGAGGTACTGGGAAATCACCTGTGGAAAGAATGGGAGAAACGGCCAATGTGGACTCAGACTGGACTGATGAATTCGAGGCTCCTGGTGTAACCTGACAGAAACTTTTCTCCCAAACAGTCTCATAAGCAGACAGGAGGAACTTCACATTCCCATGTTTTTGGCAAACAGAAATGCTGCCCTACTTAACAGTGTGCTTTTATTCATAAGTACTCAGAGGACAGTTGGAAGGGGAAGGTAGGTCTTGTAGGATAAGAATAAGAAAATAAATGGCTATTTTTCTTACCTTGAACTCATAACTTTCATGGTCTAGAGGGTGCAAGGCACAGTGTAGGTTTCTATAGTGTTGGTCCAGTGGGTGTTCTGGACTTTGGTGCTCTGTCTTCACCAGTTTAAGGGCAATTTCAATGTCTCCCAAAGCCTAAGAAAATGAGATAAAGAATCAATGTGAGGCAACCTGGGATAAGAGGTTTCCAATTTCCCAATGCATATTCACAGCTCACCTCTAGCAGTTGTACTTTGTCTGATAATTCTTTCTCTGTCCGGATCAATGGAGGGGTACGGAGTCTAGGGCAGAGATAGAACCATAAAGAGCTGAGTTGTGGTTAAAAGACAAATGATTAAAAAATAGGCCCTTTAGAAAATAGATACAAAAAATTGGGATTTCCAAATGTTTGTATTTGTCTTCTCACTAAAAGATGAAAGAAGCGGGTGTGGTGGAGCACACCTTTAGTCCTAGAGGTAGGAGGATTGCTGTGAGTCAGTGGCCAGCCTGGAATTACAGAGTGACTTCAGGTCAGCCTGAGCTACAGTGAGACCCTCCCTCAAAAAGAGGGGTGTGTGTGTGGAGAGATGGCTTAGAGATGGTGAAGGCGTTTGCCTGCAAAGCAGACAGACTGGAGTTTGATTCCCTAGTACCCAAATAAAGCCAGTTACACAAGGTGGCACATGTGTCTGGAATCTGTTTGTAGTGGCTGGAGGCCCATATGTGCCCATTCTCTCTGTCTGCTTCTTTCTCTCCCTCTCTCAAATAAATAAATAAAAATAAATTATTTTTAAAAAGGGCTGGAGAGATGGCTCAGAGGTTAAAGGATTGTAAAGCTTGATGGTCCAGATTCAAGCCCTCAGTTCCCACATAAGTTCCCACATGACATCAGATACACAAAGTGGTGCATACATTTGAAGTGTGTTTATAGTGACAGGAGGCCCTCACACACCCATACTCTCAATCTCTCAAATAAAAAAATAAATAAATATGTAAGAGAGAAGTTGGGTCTTCCCATTTAAAAGAGACCTGTAAAAATGCTTGGGTGCTCATATACATAAAGGAAAATTATATGCTTTAAGTAAAACAAAGTACATGATTTTCCGACAGGGAACAAAGTTGAAATTCTTTTTATGGGCTTTTTGATTATTATTATTATTTTTTTGGTTTTTCGAGGTAGGGTCTCACTCTAGCCCAGGCTTACCTGGAATTTACTATGTAGTCTCAGGGTGGCCTCAAACTCACGGCGATCCTCCTACCTCTGCCTCCCGAGTGCTGGGATTAAAGGCGTGCGCCACCACGCCTGGCTTTCACATATATTTTTTAAGTATGTGTACGTGTGTGTGGGTGTACGCACATGAGGAAGTCACAGGATAACTTCAAGGTATTTGTGTTTTTCCTTCTTTGAGTCAGGGTCTCCTATTGCTGCAAATAAGCTGCCAGATGGCAGAAGAATGAACTCAGACTTAGCTTTGCATCAGCTTTACATAAGTGCTGGGTTTAATTCTCCAGCACTCATGTAAACCTGGATGCAAAGAAGGAACACAGATTTCCCATATTTCTTTTTTTAAAAATATTTTATTTATTACTTTCCAAGCACTCGAGGCAAGTGCCTTAACCGCTGAGCCATCTCTCCAGCCCAGATTTCTAAACATTAAGTAGGCTATCTATAAATCATAGATCATCTAAGATCTAATCACTTATCTATAAATCATAGACACCTAAGGAATAAAAAACAAAGAGAATTACAGCTGCTGCTGGTTGACTGGGAGAATAAGGGTGGGCAGAAGAATGAAGTAACAGCACAGCCTTACCCAAAGTCATGTGGGATCCTGGTGTAGAATTCGTTGCATGCTTCCAGGAGAGCTCGCCCATGCTGGCCAGCCTGAATACAGTCCTCGATCTTCTTAAGGGACTGGTAGCCAGCCTTGATCTGTGCCACCGTTAGCTTCCCTGGAGGCCCAGAGCCACAGATTAGACTCCAAATTAGGTTCTCACCTTGTAAACTGTATAGATCCCTGCCAACAAAGACTCCCTCCCGCCTTTCAAGTTTCAAAACAGTCCCAGCCTTTCATGCCCTCACTTCAAATCTTTTTTCTTTTTTAAAATTTATTTGTATATTTATGAGAGAGAGAGAGAGAGAGAGAGAGAGAGAGAGAGAGAGAGAGAGAGAGAGAGAGAGAGAGAATGGGTATACTAGGGCTTTCTGCCAGTGCAAATTAAATCCAGATGCATGTGCCACTTTGTGCATCTGGCTTTTTGTGGGTACTGGGGCACTGAACCCAGGCTGTCAGGCTTTGCAAGCAAGCACCTGTAGCCACTTTAACCATTTTTCTAGCCCCCAAATCCTGTTTTCTTCACTCAGTACTTTCAGCAAATTTTAATCACAATAGGGATGATAAAATATCTTATAAGCCAGGCTTTAATTCCAGGTAGGAGGGTCACTGAGTTCAAGGCCAACTAAACCCAGGGCTTTGTATATGTTAGTAAATTCCAGGTCAGCCCGGGATAGAGTGAGACACTACCTTGAAAAACCGATAAATAAATAAACAAAGAATGTAAGTAAATAAATCTTATCAAAGGAACTGGGACATATAAAGAAGGAACAGAGTTCAGGATCTGCAGTCTTACCAAGTGGGGCTTTCTTTGTGTCATATTTCATTTCAATCATTATCTCTTCCATGGTCTGTACATTACAGATCAACTTTATTAGCTCCTGCACCCGAAGATCTAGCCGTGACTCTGGTTTCAAAGGGGCATTAAGAAGTTCTTCTTGTTTTGTTTCATCTTTATCCTGCATCAATATAAGACCCATGAGGGCTGGAGAGATGGCTCAGTGGTTAAGGCACTTGCCTCCAGTGCCTAAGGCCCCGGGTTTAATTCCCCAGGACCCACATAGGCCAGACCCACAGGGTGGTGGCCCTGGTGCATATTCTCTCTCTTTCTGTATCTCTCTCTGCTTGAAAATGAATAAATATTAAAAAATAAAACAAATTTAAAAAAATACAGGTTTGTCTTAAAATATATATATGACCCATGAAATCTCTAAGGCTCTATTCTGAGTCCCGAGAAGGAAAAGCTCTACAAAGTGATCCTCATGGTTCTCAGTCTGAACACACATAGATTCTTTCAGTAATCTAGAGTGGCCAATGTGATTTCTACCTCCAAGTACTAGTTCTGTCTCCCATCCCATAGCAAAGTCTCAGAGACCCGCCCAACAATGTTACCAAATATGTAAAGATAGCTTTTATACCTAAAGTCTTTTCATCATATGAAGACCAAAATTTTTTCTATTTTTCAGACATGATTTTCAGCATCGTGCCAGACCTCAGCCTGTTAAAATGATTATTTATTTGCAGTGTTGGAGATCAAATCCAGAGCCTCATGCATGCTAGGCCATTAATGACCTATACCTCTAGCCTTTAATTTCTTTACTGTAGGGCTGGAGAGATGGCTCCGTGGTTAAGGCACTTGCCTCCAGTGCCTAAGGCTCCGGGTTCAATTCCCCAGGACCCACATAAGACAGACCCACAAGGTGGTCTGCATTCTCTCTCTCTCTCTCTCTCTCTCTGAATAAATAAAATATTATTAAAAAATAAATAAAATAATTACTGTGGTACAGACACAGAAGTGAAGATAATTTTTTTTTTTCTTTGTGGTGGTGGTGGTTGGTGAAGATAATTTTAACTGTAGCTTTCTCAGTATGATTATTACTCTCTTCTCTAGAACTTAAATTTCTAGAAGCAGGGCATCAAAATTTGGTAAGAATCCTAGAAAGTAGCAGAACATAGGCAATTTGAAAGGCACATTGTGGACTCAATTTCTGGCCTTTGAGATCACAAAGCTGAGGTGGGAAACTGCAAGAGCCCCAGGTATTCCAGCCTATTCTGTCTCGGCCTGACCTAAGCGTTTACCCTGGTTCAAAGGAGACCTCTCCCCGCAGAAGGGCCCAGGCACATCATACCTGAGTACTGGCAGCATAGTCCATCTGTAACATATCATATTTTCCAGGCACTTTCTCAAACTTCTCACGATCTTCCCAATTATTTTTTGTTTTGTCTAGGAATCTGTGAAGTCCAAGGTGATGAAAAATCTTACAAATCTTAAACGTCTACTACCAGGGATGTGAAGCAAGCAAGCATAGGGAAATAGTTTTAGCAACATGGGACACTGCTCGGCTTGGGCAGTAAACCCCCCCCCTGCCTTCACATGCGTTTAAGCAACCTTTTGGCAACTTGGGACTTCCCACCTGCAGCAACCTTCACAGACACTCCATTTCAAACAATCGAATAGCTTTCCACTCCTCTTGGAGACCAGTGCTTGGGATGAGTTTCTATTCAGATAGGTCCTTAGATTTATCTGGGATCAGAACAGCAGGGGGTGTTCTCCACTGAATTGGTTTGGGGTACATAATGAGACAAGCTGTGATTTCCAAGTGAACTCTTTTTGGGTTGTTGTTTTTTCAGGTAGGGCCTTGCTCTAGCCCAGGCTGACCTGGAATTCACTATGTAGTCTCAGGGTAGCCTCGAACTCACAGCAATCCTTTTACCTCTGCCTCACAATGCTGGGATTAAAGGTGTGTGCCACCACGCCCAGCCCAAGTGGACTTTTAGGGGAAAAAAAAAAAAAAAAAACCTATTTGACCTCTTATGCCTATGTATAACTGGATCTACATATGATTAAATTAGATGGATCATGGGAAGGCACATACACAGTAGAAAAAAAGGTAATATGATCCAAACCTGCCAATCAAACTACAGTACTGCTCAAACTATATCCCTAGCAACTGAGCCTCTCCTTCTTGTGGACTCCTTAAACAGAAGAATCTGGCAACAAGCGGGCCCTGGAGGACTTTACACTCCAGCGGCCTGCTGCCTCTTTTGCCAGTATATTTCAAACCTTTACTACCTCTTTGCTTTGAGTAAAGTTTCTTGCTGGGGGTATGTGGCTTTCTTTAATTCTGTAAGATGCCAAGAACCTGGAAACATCCAGGGGCCACTGGTAAATACCAGCATACAATTTCCTTAGAAAACTTCAACTTTCCAGAAATAGGAACTCTAAATTAGAGCACTGAACAGGTAGAAAAATGGAAAAAAGAGGTATTAACAATAAAACTGGGGGTTAGAGAGATGACTTAGTGAGGGTGCTTGCTTTTAAAGCCTGCTGGTCTGAGTTTGATTCCCCAGTACCCACATAAAGCCAGATGAATAAAGTAGTACATGCATCTGGAATTCCTGCATGGTGTGCCCAAACTCACTCTCTTTCTCACTCTTTCTCTCTCTTCTTTGCTTACAAGTAAATATAATTAATTTAAAAAATAATTAAATAGGGAATAAGCTGGGAGTGATGGTGTATACCTTTAATCCCAGCACTCAGGAGGTAGAGGTAGGAGGATTGCCATTAGTTTGAAGCCAACCTAGAGCTACAGAGTGAATTCCAAGTTAGCTTGGTTTAGATTGAGACCTTACCTTGAAAAAACAAAAACAAAAAAGGAGATCTTATATCAGGAAAAAAAAAAAAAACAAAACATCAGGGCTGGAGCATGACAGCTCAGTGGTTCAGGCAAGCCCAAGGACCAGGGTTCAATTCCCTAGTACCCACGTAAAGCCAGATGTACAAGGTGGTGCATGTGTCTGGAGTTCTTTTGTAGTGGCATGAGGCCCTGGTGTGCCCATTCTCTCTCTATCTACCTCTTTCTCTTTCTCATAAATAAAATAGTTTTTTTAAAAAGGAAAAAAATGAAATGAAAAAAATGAAACAAACATGTTCCCAAAGATACAAAAGTATCCCTTTAAGATCACAGTAAAAGAAAAAAATTTAATTGGCTGGAGAGTCTAGTGTCATTTTCTTCCATTTGCTTGTTATGTTTTAAATACATTGAGTCTTCTTGTCAGTTAACTTTAAGGTTCTAGGTTGATTTAATCTCCAACTAAAGATACAAACTGTCAGAGTGGAAAGGATTTAACATTCAGATCAAATCGTCCTTATTGATGAAACTGTCTAAAAGGATAGGTCCAAGGAGAATAGTATATTGATTATATATTCATTTCTTAGTACTCACTTCTTCTGAAAGATTTCCTTTGCCTTGTTGAGATCACCGGAGCAAGCCACCAAACTGTGCTGGCCCACTTTCCCAACTGCAAAGTAAATGTCACACGTAAGATCGTTCCCTGTCCTGCAGTTGTCTTGGAGGTTACCACCGGACTGACAGGCAGGGAAAGAGAAGGGAGAGGTAGAAGGTCTTAGGGGAGTGACCACGTTGATACAGCTAAGTGCTCTAGCCTAAGAACAGAACTAGGGGTTGAATTGGGGAATTCTCAGCTTCAGAGGGCTATAATTCTTGGTCTTTCCAACTGAACTTCCTGAAGAAGATACCTGCCATTCCCCAATTTCAAAATGTCAGCTAGCCACTTCCAGACACTATTACTTCTGCGTTTCTGAATGGCAGATCAAAAAATCTATCAGAGGGCTGGAGAGATGGCTTAGCGATTAAGGCACGGGTTCAATTCTCCAGGACCCACATAAGCCAGACCCACAAGGTGGTGGCCCTGGTGCTCTCACGCTCTCTCTCTCTCTCTCTCTCTCTCTCTCTCTCTCTCTCTATCTCTGCTTGAAAATGAATAAATAAAATAGTAAAAAAAAAAAAAAAAAGAAACAAAAAAATCTATCAGAAAAGACATGACCTCTGCCAGGTGTGGTGCTGAATACCTTTAATCCCAGTACTTGGAAGGCAGAGGTAGGATGATTGCTGTGAGTTTGAGCCAGCCTGGAACTACAGAGTGAGTTCTGGGTCAGCCTGGGTTAGAGTGAGATCTTGCCTTGGAAACAAATAAACAAAAAACAAAAACAAAAAGTCCTTACCTCGGCCCCATCTCATCCAAACACTGAAGTTCCTTTGGGCATCATCTTCTAACAGCTGAATAAGATAATACTTGTTGTTGTTGAACTGGAGATTGGTCTGTGACGATGATGGGTGAGAAATCATGAACATAAAAGGAAAGAGTTGTACAGCTTAAAGATACATGAACCAATGAGTCATGGTTACAGCTATCAGTAATTGCCCTACAGAAAAGGACAGCACGATGCAAAATTTAAAAAATATTGAATAAAGAAACTAACATTCCTGTTAGAATAAAGAAATAGTGTAGTGTGTATATGTGGTGAATTTTTTGCTTTGTCTTTTTTTCAAGGGTTGTTTTTTTTTTTTTGAGATAGGATCTTGCTTTTTAGCCCAGATGGACCTAAAATTTGCTGTGTAGCCTCAGGGTGACCTCTGCTTCCCAAGTGCTGGGATCAAAGGTGTGCACCATCATATCTGGCTTTTTTTTTTTTTTTTTCGAGGTAGGGTCTTGCTCTAGCCCAGGCTGACCTGGAATTCACTATGTAGTCTCAGGGTGGCCTTGAACTCATGGTGATCCTTCTACCTCTGCCTCCCGAGTGCTGGGATTAACGGCGTTGGTCACCATGCCCAGCTTATTCGGCTTTTTTTTTCCAAAAATTTTAATTAACTTATTTATTTGCCAGGTGAGAGAATGAATGGGTATGACACGGCTTCTAGCCACTGAAAATGAACTCGAGATGCATGTGCTACTTTGTGCGTCTGGCTTTATATAGGTACTGGGGAATCAAACCCAGCTTGTTAGGCTTTGGAGGCAAGTGCCTTAACCACTAAGCCATCTTTCCAGCCCCTTGTTTTGAGGTGGGGTCTCACTCTAGCCCAGGCTGACCTTGAACTCATAGGGATCCTCTTACTACAGCCTCCCAAGTGCTGGGCCAACACACCCAGCTAAAAGTTTACATACTTGGATTACTGGCATTAAAGCGGGAGCCTAGAAGCTTCCAAAAGCCCTCCATCTAACTTCACTATCCTCCTTATTAATTGGCTGCTCCAACAAAAAGTCAGATGCACCAAGTGGTGCATGCATCTGGAGCTCGTTTGTAGTGGTAGGAGTCTCTTTTTTTCTTCCTCTTTTTCTGTCTTTCTCTCAAATAAAAATATTTACAAAGAAAAAAAATACTCAACTTATACAATTAAGCTGGGCTTGGTGGGGCATGCCTTAACCCTAGCAGGAGGATAGCCATGAATTTGAGGCTAGCCTGGAGCTACAGAGTGAGTTCTAGGTCAACAAGGGCTGGAGAGAGACCCTGTCTCAAAAGAACAAAAACAAAACAGTTCCCATAAGTAGAATGGTCTCCTCTTACTTGATTTAGCATGACATCATAGACATCATTTCCTTCATAATACACATGCGCCTAGAAAGAGAAAAGAAAACACTATTAGTATACTCTTCGTCCTGAGCGCCAAAGTGAAGCTCAGGGGTTGTTCTCTGGCACCTACCACAGAAAGAAATGGAAGCCTATGTGCTATGCAGTTTTTTTAGATCCTTCATGTATTCCTCCATTCGAACTCATACCATTTCAGGGCAGTTTCTCATCAAAACAAGACAGTTCTCCCTTAATAATAAAAACATTTTCTTCTTTCTTCCTTTTTTTTTTTTTTTTTTTTTTTTGGTTTTGTGAGGTAGGTTCTCACTCTAGCCCAGGCTGACCTGGAATTTACCCTGTAGTCCCAGATTGGCCTCAAACTCATGGTGATCCTCCTACCGCTGCCTGCCGAGTACCTAGTTTGCCAGCATGCCTAGCTCATTTTCTGAGTGGAAAGAAAATGAGTCTAGAAGGCTGATGGCAACACTAAAGGTCATCGTGTCAACACTGTAAATTTCAGGCTCCACTTCTCTACTTTGAGAAAATGAGATCACCAGCAAAATTTTAGCCAGCATTGTTAACAAGAGTGCTAGAAACAGCCTGTACAGCTCTCCTACTAGCAAGAAAATTCTGCTCTCCTGGAAATCTGCGCCTGAGAACGGGTGTGTCACATCCTTTTACCTTCCCCACTTTGGCTGTACATTCTTGGTCCACAGGAGCTTTGCCCTTTAGCAGAAAGGTCTTCACAGATTCTGAGGGAACATAAATGTACTACAGTGACTTGGGTGGCAATCAAAATTGCCCTTTAGCTGCTGGGCAAAGTCTAACGACCTGGGTTTGAATCCCCAGTACCCAGGTAAAGCCAGATGCACAAAGTGGTGCATGCGTCTGGAGTTGTTTGCAGTGGCAGGAAGCCCAGGTGGGCTTATTCTCTCTCTCTCTGCCCCCACCTCAAATACAGGTTAAATATGAAAATACAAGGATTCATCAAAGTAGACTGGTATCATGGTATGCTCAAATAAATTAATTATATCCTCCAGGAGAGAAGAAATGAGCATTGACAAATACGAAATCAGCCCAGCCCTCCCTCCCAGAGACCAGTTTGCTGGCCCCTGCCCTCCCGCCACTACCTTTTTTGTCCTCTGTCTCTTCCTTCTGTCCTCTAGCCACATGCCCCCCTTTCACTCCTTGTCTCTGACGTGTGGGCATTTTTTTGGCAGGAGGAGAGTCTTCTGTCGTGTCGCCATTGTTACCTCTCTTGGTGTTATTTGGCGCTTCAGAAACTAAAGGCAAGAACAGTGAACAAAGAGGAATGCAAACTCAGTGAGCTGATTCTATATGAAGAAACCCTTTGAGGAATTAACTTGCACAAAGAGAAAACTGCTATACCTCTCCTCTTGGTCACAGTGTGAGCAAACCTTCCTAACCTGCTCTTCTAACCAATAAAAGTAAAATAAAAGGGAGTCACAGGTCTTTTCAGTTCATAGCCTGAAGCATGGGGTCTCATAACCTCTTATTTAACTTTCCTCTTCCATATCTGAGGCTGTAAGATAATGGCTAGCTTGGAGAAGTGATCTTTGCACCTCGGAGGCTCCCAAGTGTAAATACATTTAAGAACACACCAGACACCCCACATCCAACAACCGTACAATTCAAATTTCCCTCTCTGATACTGGGGTGCATCTCATAATGGATGACATTAGTGAATCTTATAATGGATGACGGGGCGCTGCGAGTAGGGTGGGTACCGTCACTTCTCCGACTTCGGAATCCCCCGGCCGCAGGTGCCGAGCCCGAGCCTCCCGGCCGCCGTCGCCGCCGCGCCGCCATGCTCCCGCGCTGACGTCACGGCCCGCTTCTGGGAACCCGCAGCGCGCGTGCGCCCCTCCAGGAGCCCGCCCCGCCCCCCCAGGAGCCCCGCCCCCGCGGTCTTTCCATGCGCGGTGCGTTGTGGGAAGTCACCGTGAGCGAGAAGTGTCGGCGGCTTCGGGCGCTTTATAAAGCCGCGCACTTCGCCCCTCGCCCAGGCGGAGGGAAGCTCATCGCTGGGGCCACGAGCTGAGTGCGCGTCACTCCCGCTGTCCCTTGGGAAGGTCTGAGACGAGGGCCACCCGCGGCCCTAACAGGGCTCTCCCCGAAGCGGGAGGTGAGTTCCCAGAGAGCAGGGCCCCGCGCGGGGGCGGACTGGCAGGAGAGGCCGGCGCTTGGCTCCTCGTGGGCCGGGCCGGCGGATGCCTCCCCGCCGGGGCTTGGAACAGACTCACGGCCGGCCGGTGAGTTCAATGGCTGAGGTGAGGCACTGCGCGTGCGCGGGCCTCATAACCCAATTCAGACTACTCTCCCCCCTCCTTTTTACTGGTTTTACTGGAGTGAGGCCATAAAGATTTATATATATAAAATATAATATATTATATTTCATGTTTTATATATAATATATATTATAATATATTATATATATAAAATATATAATATATATTATATATTATATATTTTATATATAATATATAATATATATTATAATATAATATATAATAATATTATATATATTATAATATAATATATAATATATTATGTGTTATATATTATAGC
Source organism: Zapus hudsonius (assembly GCA_004024765.1). Lineage (NCBI taxonomy): Eukaryota > Metazoa > Chordata > Mammalia > Rodentia > Dipodidae > Zapus > Zapus hudsonius. The sequence continues at coordinate 34,865 of PVHP010004068.1, read as the reverse complement.
ATTATAACATATATTATATAATGTATTATATTATAATATCTAATATAATATATTATATATTATATTATAAAGATTTATATTATATTATATACTATATATTATATTTTATTATATATTATATATTATATATTTATATTATATTATTATAATCTTGTTTGCTTCATTTTTGTTTGAGGTTGGGCACATAAACAGACCATCGATAGCTAGAGATAGTGTAGAAATAATACACAAATCATCAGGTAGCAGAAACATCTCACCTGCTCATAGTTTCCAAGATGTTTGCTTTCACAAAGTAAACTCAAGCTATGATGTGCTTTGCATTTCCAGAAGCGGAATTTTACTTTTTTTTTTTTTGGTAGGGTCTCGCTCTAGACCAGGCTGACCTGGAATTCACTATGTAGTCTCAGGATGGCCTCAAACTCATGGCGATCCTCCTACCCCTGCTTCCAGAGTGCTGGATTAAAGCTGCATGTCACCATGACTGGCTAATTTATTTTTGTTTTTAAATATTTTTGAGACAACTCACTAGGTAGACCTGTTCTGCTTTGACCGTCTGGTGGTCCTTCCTTCTGCCTCTGTCTCCCAAGTGCTCAGATTAGAAGCATGTACCATCACATTCTACAGTAACTTTAAATTAAGTGGTCGTATGCCATAAGCATTTACTTACTAGATAGGCAACTTTAACATCCTCCCAAGACACCAATTTTTTTTCTTCACAAAGCCTTCCTTGATAAATTATTCTTTTTGTTTTTTTGAGAACTGAATCAGAGTAAAACTCACATTTTCCCTCCTTCAACCACATGCCTGGCCAGTGATTCTCCCCCCCCCACCTTGTTACCTTGTTTGTAAAAGCTGTCATTTATGTAGTGCTAACCACTGCTCTCTCTCTCTTAATGGTGGTACTGTTTTATCTTTTTTTTCTGGCTATATTACATTTTAGATTTTTTTTTTTTGAGGTGTGGTCTTATTGTAGCCCAGACTGGCCTTCAAATTTGCTAAGTAGCAAAGGATGACCAGCCAATCTTCCTGCTTCTACCTCCTGAGTACTGGCATTTTATGCTGTGCTGGGACACTATTAGTTTACCAGCTGAGGTGGTACCTCCACAGCCCCAGATCATGTATTATTCTCCAAATTGCTTCATGAAAAGGAGCCTGATAAAACTTAATTATGATCATTTTAGCCAAAGAGTTTAAATAACCACTTTATCGAATACATGAACATTCTAGCTAGTAATTAGATAATGAATAAGAAACTGTAATGAACTTCCAATCCAGTATTCCATTCAGATTATACTCAAACTATTGAAGAGAAAATTCTAGCCTGTTTTCTCGTACTGCCATCTGTGGCTGACTGGGATTCCAGTGATGTTAGTTATATTAGTTAAGGGGAACTTGTTTCTTTCCACTTATGACAAAAATACCAAGAGTAAAAGTCAAATAAGTCAGTATTGGCTCAAATGAAATTAAAATATGCATTGAAAACTATTTTGAATACTTTTCCGTGTATCTGAATCTTAGAAATTCTTGACTCCTTTTTGCACACAATTGTCTTACTTTGAGGCTTTTGATTTTCTTTTTTCTAGGTAGGGTCTCAAGCAGACCTGAAACTCACTCTCTAGTCCCAGGGTGGCCTTGAACCCACCCCACGGCAATCCTCCTGCTTCTGCCTCCTGAGCACTGGGCTCAAAGGTGTGCTAGACTGGTTCAACTTATATTGTGTGATTTGACCCAACAAAGCTTGCTTTGTGTAACCATCCTGCCATAATCTGTGCTTGGACATTTGATGAAATTTTCCAAATGTCAAGAATTTATTGTCTGAGGTTGATTTTGCTAGCCTAGAACTTCCATCTTTCCAGCCTCAGCCTCTCTAGTTTTGGTAATACAGGTGTGTGGCATCATGCTTTCATTTACATTATATAGAGATTCAAATAAAGAATGAAGTTTCTCTCCTTTTCCTCATGATTCAGTGTGAGTTCTATAATCATAGCATGCATTTATGATTTTCCAGAGATAATGTTAGATGATGAACAGATCCCATAGTTCACCTTGATTCCTAGCCTGGCACTGGTTTACTTGATACCAGGGTGGGCATAAGAAAATCCACTTTTCCACTGAAAGATCAGGGGTGCTGTGTCATTAGAAACTGAAATTTAGCAGTTGAAAAAGCCCTGGTTCCAACCATACTGGGGTTTTCCTGGCTTAAGGACAAGGAGTGGTGGTAGTTTGCCCTTCACTGGTCATTTCCAGATTGCCATGATGAAAGAGCAAGTGACACTGTGAGCGCTTCTGACAGGCTTCATGCATGTTAAGTCTGTGTTTCAGCTGAACTCCCTGATTAAACACATGCACTGAGCAGGCGAAAGCTAGGGGCAACACCTGAAATTGAATTGCACTTGTTGCAGCTGCTGGAATTTAGCTTATGGTCCAAGGCACATTATGAATTTGATACTATAACTCTGTGTGTGTGTGTGTGTGTGTGTGTGTGTGTGTGTGTGTGTGTGTGTGTGTGTTGATCTGCTAAAACTAGGGTCGGGATCCTTAATCTAAAAATTCAAACACCACAGAAAAAGTATTGGAAGCTGGTATAATTCTATAAGCTACTCAGCTTGACAGTTTGCACTCATTGTTACTAGACTATCTATGTGGTTATTTGTATGATATACGAGTTTATTAAAATGGAAGGGTTTTAACCCTCCATTAATGGATTGGAGCAGTATGTTTCTGCTAAATATTTTATATTCATGTTTGCATAAGAAATCATCTGAGTGTATATACATATATATATATGTATACACAGAAACACATATACATATGCACACACTCAAATGCTAGAGGTCATTATCTCCAGTATTGGGTTCTGTGGGTAACTTTGTTATTTATTTATTTATTTTGGTTTTTCAAGATAGGCTCTCACTTTAGCCAGGTTGACCTGCAATTCATTATGTAGTCTCAGGGTAGCTTCAAACTCAAAGTGATCCTCCTACCTCAGTTTACTGAGTAACGGGATTAAAGGTGTGCACCACCACGCCTGGCAGCTTTGTTATTTTTGTAAGTATGTGCTTGCTAAATTTGTTTTGTTCACATATTGCATAATTTAAAGTTGTTTTAAGCAACTTAGATGGACAGGCTTGTATTTTTCCTTTTTTTGTTGTTGTATTTGTTGAACCCAGGAACGCAAAGAAAAGACCACAGACTCAAATTTAGGCCAAATTGAAACAAACTGTATTTGTGCACACAGTAGCTGGCCAGCGGCTGTCTTGCCCAAATGCAGGGCTCAGGAGACTATCAGCAAACAAAGGAAAAAGTGAGTTTTTTTAAAAAATATTTTATTTATTCATTTTCAAGCAGAGAGAGAGAGAGAGAGGAGAGAAAGAGAGAACGAGAACTAGGGCCACCACCTCGTGGGTCTGGCTTATATGGGTCCTGGGGAATTGAACCTAGGGCCTTAGGCACTGGAGGCAAGTGCCTTAACTGCTGAGCCATCTCTCCAGCCCAAAAGTGAGGTTTTTATTTCTAAAACTTGGAGCATTTCCAATAAGGAATGTATCAAACAGGAGTGCAATTAAGCAGGATTTACAGAGGTAAAATAGTGCAGTTAGCTGCAAATTTTATGTGAGTCAAAATGACTAGATAACTTCTTTAAAGCACAAGCAACTTCTAAGACATGCTTAACCCTTATCTGTGCAGCTGTGTTTGTCCTATCTGTTTCTCAGGAACACACTACCCTAGAATAAATTATTTTCTCTGTCTTATCTTTAAGGACTTTTTTTGTTAGGCTTTCTGACATTCTTTAGTTGTTAAGTGGGGAGATTGGATTCTTGGGAGGGGTAGAGCACATTCAGAGAAATTCCAGGCCAGTTTAAGGTATGGTCAAATCAAGCAGAACTTTGTTGCAAAATAATTTCTAATTCCTGGATGACATTTCTCTGGTTCGTCAGTATTCTTTTTTATGCCTCTTTTAGGAGAGAATAAGGTAGATGTCATGGTGAAGCACAGGAACTATATTCTTGTTAACATCAACCCTTGAAGTAATTTTTTGTCTTCTGACTTTTTGTTTTAAGAAGAGATCATATTTGAATGTCATTTCTAGTCTGACCTCTTAGTGCTACACATTCTGGATGTACGACAGAAACTGGCTGCAGTTTTCTTTTATGGTAAGGCTTATGTAGAGATCAAAAAGCTTTGACATTCACAAGTATCTGAAAATTCTGCTTTGTAATTTGAGGCTAGCTGTTAAGTAGTGTTGTAGTTAGCCACATGCTACTGGGATGAATCTTCAAACCAGGCACTGTTTTGGAAAGGAAATATTTATTAAACTAACAGATCCAGGGGAAGTTTCAGAAAAGGTTGGCCCCATTTCACAGATCTATGCAGAGAGAGACCTAGCACCAGCAACTCAATTAAGCAAAATCTAACTACCAAACAGCAGGTGCTCCAGACTTGAGCTTAGACTGCTCTTTGCATATCTATAGCTGGAATTTTACATTCACCTCAGAAATACCTTAGGGCTGAAGGCCAGGCCAAGATGACACTGGGTGAGATTCAGACAAGCTCCATAGACCCCCTCCCCTTGAGTGGAAGGTGTCTCTAGCCAGAGCTCAAACTGAAATGCTAAAACTGATTGATCAGGTATGGACCGATCTCTATCTCTCTGACTTACTTGGTTGAGGTTTTAAAAAGGTCACTGAAATAAATGCCAGTCTCTTCTGCCCTCTACATGCTTTCCTAGAAGGAGGACTTTCATTTTCCAGGTAAGGCCCCTTACACCAGACAAATGGCTGGGGTGGGTGGGGGGGCTCAAGATTTTTCCCATATGAACCATTTTTCCTCATGATGGGAGCCTTTTTCTGCCTGTTTAGCTAAACAGCATAGATTTTGCTAAAACTTCTCCCACATGTTCTCTGCATACTGGTGGCTGGAGAACTCTCTCTCTCTGCAACTCCCCATTTTCCTTTAAATAAATTTTCCCACTATACCCAATTAAAAAAATTTATTTATTCATTTTCAAGCAGAGATACACAGACACACACACACACACACACACACACACACACACACACACACACACACAGAGTGCACCAGGGCCATCACCTTGTGGGTCTAGCTTATGTGGGTATGTGGGTCCTGGGGAATTGAACCTGGGGGCCTTAGGCACTGGAGGCAAGTGCCTTAACTGCTGAGCCATCTCTCCAGCCCCCACTATACCCAATTTTTTAAACTGTGTAGACAAGGATTCGAGTACTCCTTAAATTTTGAGGTACATTGGAATTTGGTTGGGTAATATCTAAATTCTAATCCCCAGCTCAGTCCCGTTACACTACTTCTGCCTCTCGAGTGCTGGGATTGAAGGTGTGCACCACCACACTGGATTTTTAAAACTTTTTATTGACAGATTCTAAAGTATAGACAAGAAACCATGACAATTCCCTCCCACCACCCTTATTTTTCTTTCCCCAAATCCACCCTCCGTTGAATCCCTTCCTCTTTCCAGCTAGCCTTTCATTTTACAGTTGCATTTGAATAGTTCTGATCTAGGCTGTGAAAGAGTTGCAGTCAACTGATTATGGAAGTTACTGAAACAAATACATATTTTTTTTTGCTTTATTCTTTGAGGTAGGACCCTGCTCTAGCCCAGGCTGACCTGGAATTCACTATGTAGTCTGAGGGTAGCCCTGAACTCATGATGATCCTCCTACCTCTGCCTCCTGCATGCTGGGATTAAAGGCTTGTGTCATCACACTCAGCCTGAAACATATTCTTAAATCATTCATGATTAAATTTTAAGTGGTTTACACATAATTTTAAAGTTCTCCACATATTTCAGGACAGTAAAGAATTCTTTTTCTTTACAGCATGAAGATGATTCAAGTATTTTCTTGGGCCTGGAGAGATGGCTCAGCGATTATGGTGATGGCTTGCAAAGCCTATGGACTCAGGTTCAATTCCCCTGTACCCACATAAAACCAGATGCACAAAGCAGCACATGCATCTGGAGTTCATTTGCAATGGCTGGAGACCCTGGTGCATCCATTCCCCCCTCTTTCCTCTCTTCTTATGAATAAAATATTTAAAAGAAAAAAAAGTATTGTCATTCTTTGCTAGATTATAAACTTTATGAAAGAAAGAAAAATATCTGGGAGTGAAATCTCCATTGACTTTATTTTATGTGTGTGATGGTTTGAATGTGAATGCACATCCCCCATAGACTCAGGTGTTTTATTTTTTATTTATTTTTATTTTTAAAAAATATTTTTTAGGCCGGGCGTGGTGGCACACGCCTTTAATCCCAGCACTCGGGAGGCTGAGGTAGGAGGATTGTTGTGAGTTCAAGGCCACCCTGAGATTACATAGTGAATTCCAGGTCAGCCTGGACTAGAGCGAGACCCTACCTCGAAAAACCAAAATAAATAAATAAATAAATAAAATAAAAATATATTTTATTTATCTGAGAGAGAGAGAGAGAGAGAGAGAGAGAGAGAGAGAGAGAGAGAGAGAGAGAAAGAGAGAGAGAGAGAGAGAGAGAAAGGGGAGGGGGAGAGAGAATAGGTATGCCAGGGCCTCCAGCCACTGCAAATGAACTCCAGACACATGTGCCACCTTGTGCATCTGGCTTTACGTGGATGCTGGGGAATCAAACTCTGGTCCTTTTGCTTTATAGGCAAATGCCTTAACTGCTAAGCTATTTTTTCAGCCTGACTCAGGTGTTTTATGAAGCTTATAACTTGGTCTCCAGCAGCCTGGCTGGAGGAGGTGTTACTGGGCACTGGGGGTGGATCTGATTCCAGATCAAAGGTGTAAGATACCAGTTTGAACTCTGGGGGTCCTGCTTGCTGCTGGTCTGTGCGCTCTCTCTCTCTCTCTCTCTCTCTCTCTCTCTCTCTCTCTCTCTCTCTCTCTCTCTCTCTCTCTCTTTCCAGTTTGTGTGTGTTGGCTGGCTGGTGGGGTTTCTTTCTCTGCTTGGATTTATTCATGGGAGCCAGCTTCTTCCTCCATTGATGGAACTTCCTCTGGATCTGTGGGCTTGAAATAAATCCCTTCCTCCCATAAAACTGTGTTTGTTTGGCTGAGGCTGATGTGGAACTCACTGTGTACACCCAGGCTGGCTTCACTCAGTGACCCCTTCTACCTTCCTAGTGCTGGGATTAAAGGTGTGTGCCTCCACACCCAGTTTAGTTACTTTTAAAATTTTATCCTTGGAACCCAATTCTTTGTATTCTAATAAATTTTTTTTTAGCCAGGTGTGTTGTCTCACACCTTTAATTCCATCACTCAGGAGGCAGAGATAGGAGGATTGCTGTCAGTTTGAGGCCACCCTGAAAGTACATAGTGAATTCCAAGTCATCTTGGGCTACAGCAAGACCCTTCCTTGAAAAACTAAGAACAAAAAACAAACGAAAAATTTAAAAAGTGTCCCTGAGAATGGCAATCATTTAATGTTACTTCAGGAAAACATTTACATGGAGTACCTGGGACTTAAGACTGATAGAAAAAATGGAGCTAAAAAATAAAAGTAAAAACGAAACAAAAAAAGAAAAAAATGGAGCTATATTAAACTGAGTATCCATGAGTCTACTTAAAACTGTAAGGAATGTATGCTGGGTATGGTGGTTCACCCTATTTATTTATACAAAGCCTTACTGGGTATTTTTCATTGACTCATTTAGGTAGGGTTAGCAAATCAGAACCAGGTCTGGTGGCTCTTGATTTTAATCTCAGCACTGCATAGATGAAGACAGGAGGATAACCCTGAGTGCAGCCTGAGCTACCCAGTGAGTTCTAGGCCAGCAAGCACTACAGGGCAAAAAAAAGTGATTTTTTTTTTTAATGTTGTGGCTTGCAGTTATACTCCCAGCATATTGATTTGTTTTTTTGCAAGCAAATAGATCCGGAGAGAAGAGAAACAGGGAATGGGCACACCAGGGCCTCCAGGCAGGCATTGCAGACAAACTCCATGCACTTTGTGCATCTGGCTTTACATGAGTCCTGGGGTTAGGCTTTGCAGGCAAGTGCCTTAACCACTGAGCCTTCTCTGCACCCCACGAAAAGTGATTTTTAATAGTATTAGAGTAAAACAGGAATAACCATTTAAACTGCTAGCAAATGACCTTCGAGTTGTGATATTTGTAATGAAGGCTCCAAAAAAAATTATAAGGCGTGTGCACAGCGGGCGTGTAAATCTGGAAAGGCGTGAGCACCTGGGAGGCTGGGACTCCGCAGCACGCCTGCCGCTCCCGAGCTGCCATGCGGCCCCCACCTGTCTGCTGCTACCCAGCAGCCCCCGCGCCCGCGCATGCGCCCCGCAGGAGCGTCGACGGCGTGGCGAATGGTCGCGCTGCGGGAGTCGCGGTGAAAGGCCCGTGCTGTTTGCTTGCTGCTCAGGTCAGAAACGATGTGTGTACTGTGGTCGTCTCTGCGCGTGGGAAGCTTGCGGAAAGTTCCAGAGTTCAGATTCGTGGCCGGAAGCCTTGGCCCCTCCCCAGGCTCGCTGTGCTCGGCCTCCGCCGCCAGGCCAGGCTTCCCCGGACACGTGGACATTTCTGGTTTTGGTTTTATTTTTTAGAAAACGTCTTTCTTGCCAGGCGTGGTGGTGCAGGCTTTTGATCCCAGCACCCGGGAGGCAGAGGTAGGGTCGCCTCGCCATGGATTCGAGGACAACTCGGAAACCAACCAAGCAAACACTTTTTTTATTTTTTGGTTTTTCGAGGTAGGGTCTCGCTCTAGCCCAGGCTGACCTGGAATTCACTATGGAGTCTCAAGGTGTCCTTGAACTCATGGTGATCCTCCTACCTCTGCCTCCTGAGTGCTGGGATTAAAGGTGTGAACCACCACACCTGGCCTTTTCGTGTTTCTTTTTTTTTTTTTTTTTCTTTTTTGAGGCAGGGTCTCATGTAGCCCAGGCTTTCCTGAAACTCTGTATCCAAGTGTGACATCGAACTTTTTATAGAAACTTTATTGACAACCACCATATACATCCAGTGTATCTGATCTTAACCTAGGTTACCGTGTGACTTTGAACTCTTGATTCTTTTGGCTCTGTCTCCGAGGTGGGATTACAGGTTTGAGCTAAATGTCAGGGCAAGTCTGTTGACTTTTGGCCAAGGTAACTGTTTTCCTTCTAATGCAGGATTTGGGGATCTGGAAGGGATTAAATTCCATAAAGGTGCAGGAGATGCCAGTATTGTGGACCCCAACCTCTGGTTCTTATCTGTATTAGCAAAGAATTGAAAAACAGTCCAGGAAGGGCAAATTCTGAATCATGAGGATTATTTTAGGCGAGTTAGGATCCAGGGGGAAGGCTAGTTGACTCAAGCCAGAAAGGAATTCTTGCTAGCTGGAAAGGAGGAAGGGGAAGTGGAGAGAATCTCCTTCACAGAGAAATCCCCAGGGGCAAAGCCTTTGAGAGAGCCTGTACACACACACACACACACACACACACACACACACACACACGAACACAGAGATCCCCTTCACATTCACATAGGAGGTCAGAAAGACTAGGATAAAGTAAAGGATCTAAAGGTCTAAAGAATGATCACATGTAACAAAGTTAGAAATCACCCACAAGCAAGCAAGACAGGGGAAGTTACTTGGACAAGTCCCCCACCTTACCAAAGCAGAGACCAGGAGAATGGATAACCAAAGACTTACAGGCCCATTTATGGATTAAACACCAAATAGGATGAGCTTCCCCAGGCTCGGCTGTGTAAGGGAGAGACCTGATAGGTTGGAGGGGCTGACTGAGGAGGGGCTAGCCCCTCCAGGTGTGCCAGCCCCAGGAAAACTTGAAGAAGCAGCAGCAGGGCTCTGTTGCTGAGGAATTGCTTGCAGCCAAATGAGATGGTATAGTCCTGCCAGGGCAGGCAAGGTGGCATCCATGTTTTCCTTGGGTCTTTGTCCCTGGGCGACTACCTATTTAAAAAAAGCTATCTTCTGTCTCTCTTTCTTTCCTTTTAAAAATTTTTTTTAAAAAATTAATTTTCAAGCAGAGAGAGAGAAAGAGCGAAACAGAAACAGAGAGAATGGGCAGGCAATAACTTCAGTGATTAAAGGTGCTTGCTTGGAAAGCCTGCCAGCCTTGGTTCAGTTCCCCATCCCCCTACAAACATAAAGCTGGCTGGGCAAAAGACTGGTGCATCCTTCCCACACACTAACATGATGTGCAATTAAGAAATAAACTCTAAAAATGATTGCATTTGTGCCTGGGATTTTCATGTTTGTCAAGTATGAAATATAGTATGAAAATACTTTAGCAGAGTATGAATAAATAATAGCCATTTTTGTTTAGATGTTGAAAAATAACAAAAAAAAATACTGATTTTCTAAAAAAAAAAAAAATGAAGCTGGGTGTGGTGATGCATGCCTTTAATCCCAGTACTAGGGAGTCAGAGGTAGGAACATGAGGATCCCTGTGAGTTCAAGTCCACCCTGAGATTACATAGTGAATTCCATTTCAGCCTGGGCTAAAGGGAGACTCTACCTCAAAAAAAAAAAAAAAAACAAAAGAAAAAATCTTGGCTGGAGAGATAGCTCAGCGGTTAAGGCACTTGTCTCTAGTGCCTAAGGCCCTGGGTTCAATTCCCCAGGTCCCACATAAGCCAGATCCACAAGGTGGTGGACCTGGCTCTCTCTCTCTCTCTCTCTCTCTCTCTCTCTCTCTCTCTCTCTCTCTCTCTCTCTAAATAAAGAAAAAAAATCTTTATTTTGAGAGGGAGAGAGAGAATGGTGGTATCAGGGCCTTCTGCCCCTCAGACAAACTCTAGATGCATGTGTCACTTAGAGCATTTGGCTTTACATGGGTACTAGGGAATTGAACCTGAGCTGTCAAGCTTGGCAAACAAGTGCCTTTACACATTGAGTCATCCCTCTAGCCACCCTGACTTATCTTTTTAAATTAATTAATTAGTTTGCAACATAGAAAATGGGCATGGCAGGGCCTCTAGACACTGCAAATGAATTCTAGATGTATGCACTTCTTTATGCATCTGGCTTTATGTGGGTATTGGGGAATCAAAGTCAGGTCACTGGGTTTTGTAGGCAAGTGCCTTAACTGCTGAGCCATTTCTCCAGCCCTTGATCTTTTAAAAAATATATTTTTTAATATTTATTTGCAAGCAGAGAGGCAGGAGAGAGAGAGAGAGAGAGAGAGAGAGAGAGAGAGAGAGAGAGAGAGAGAGAGAGAGAGAGAGAGAGAGCATACCAGAGCCTTTAACCGCTTCAAAAGAACTCTAGATTCACACTCCATTTTGCATCTGACTTTATGTGGGAACTGGGGAATTGAACTCCGGTTGTTAAGCTTTGAAGACAAGTTCTTTAACCGGTGAGCCATCTCTGCAACCCCTGACTTATCTTTTTATTGTGTAAAATTTCCTAAACTTTTTTCCATTATTTTGACCTTAATAGGATTTAGAACGATCTGAGTTTTTAACTTTTCCGTAACTTTTTCCCCGTAAAATTTGTATAAAATAGAGCATGGCATTATTGAGAAGCTGAAATCAATATACTAAATGCAGAATAAAAATAGTACTTTATAGAAATAAAAGCCCATATTTTACTTTTAATATTCATTTCCTACTGATTGCCATTTGACCTATCTACTCTTTCGTTTACCCCCTCATTAGACTCATCATCACCTGGAGACCTGGTTATCATGTCTCTGTGTGAAGACATGCTGCTTTGTAATTATCGAAAATGTCGAATCAAGCTCTCTGGTTACGCGTGGGTCACTGCTTGCTCTCACATCTTCTGTGACCAGCATGGCAGTGGTGAGTTCAGTCGTTCACCAGCTATCTGCCCTGCCTGCAACAGTACCCTTTCTGGGAAGCTAGATATTGTCCGCACAGAACTCAGTCCATCAGAGGAGTATAAGGCTATGGTATTGGCAGGACTGCGACCCGAGATTGTGTTGGACATTAGCTCCCGAGCACTGGCCTTCTGGACATATCAGGTTAGTGCTGGGCCTTGTGCTTGCTAGGCATGCACTCTACCATTGAGCTAAATCTCCAACTCTCTTACGTAGGATTTCCTAATTTTCTTTCACTATTTGGTATTTGTTTCTTTATAAATTATTCTCTTTAATCAATTATTTTTCTTTTTTTCCAAAATAGTGTTTATTGTTGAAAATCCAAAAGGAAATTTAAAAATTTATATTACAAGAGGTAAATATTGTTGATAGTTTTGTTTTTACATAAATGTATATTATATGTTGGGTTTTTCCTGTACAAAAATAGGATAATACCACAGCAGTTAAAGTTGATAGGGTTGGGCATAGTACACGTGGTAGAGCATCTGCCTAGCATACATGAAGCTTTGGTTTGTTCCCCGGCAGCATTGAAAAACAAAACAAAACATACAGTGCCCCAAATATGAAGTTGACACCATGTTGTATCGACTATGAATATTTTGTTAAATATTTTTTGGTGAACTTGTTTTTTAGGCAGGGTCATGTTGCAGCCCAGGCTGACATGGAACTCACTGATTAGCCCAGGCTGGTCTCCCAAGAGCAGGGCTTATAGATGTGAACCACCACACTGGCTTTCACTTAACTTTCATAATCATTATTGTAATGATTGCATTCTATTATAATGCTTCTTAAAATTTTTTTGACAATGTATTTTCTTTCTTGCTTCTTTGTTACCTTTATTTATTTTTATTTATTTATTTTGGTTTTTCGAGGTAGGGTCTCGCTCTAGCGCAGGCTGATCTGGAATTCACTATGTAGTCTCAGGGTGGCCTTGAACTTATGGTGATCCTCCTACCTCTGCCTCCCCCGAGTGCTGGGATTAAAGGTGTGTGCTACTGCGCCTGGCTTCTATTATAATGTTTCTGAGTTATCAAAAATACAGTGATGAAGCCATTTATATGTGAGGTGGGAAGAAAGAGTTGAAGAGAGAGTAAGTATGGGCATGTCAGGATCACATCTTTAAATATCCATCTTTTGGATAAGTTTAAGATGAACATATTTTCATATAATTTTTCTTATGGATTGTCTGTTTGCTTGTTTTTTTTTTTTTTCCACCCCCAAGGTAAGGTTTCACTCTAACCCAGGCTGGCCTGGAACTTACTCTCTAGCCCAAGACAGCCTTAAACTCATGGTGATTCTCCTACCTCAGCCTCCCAGAGTTCTGGGATTAAAAGGGTATACCACCATGTTGGACCTGTTTGCTAATTTCATTTGCTGTAGTTTTCCCCTACTAACTGATTTGTAAGAATTCCCTCTGTAGGTATACCTAATTTAGCTGGGCATAGTGGCTCATGCCTATGATTCCTCCAGTTGGGAGGCTGAGATAGGAGGACCACTGTGTTTGAGGCCAGATGGGTAACATAGCCAATTCCACATCAGTCTGGATTAAGTGAAACCCTGTCTCAAAAAACAAAGGGCTGGAGAGATGGCTTAGCAGTTAAGGTGCTTGCCTGCAAAGCAGAAGGACCTGAGTTCTGTTCCCCAGTATCCATGTAGCCAGATGCCACGGTGGTGCATGTGTCTGGAGTTTGTCTGCAGTGGCTGGAGGCCCTAGCGTGCCCATTCTCTCTCTCTCCCTCCATGTCTGCCTCTTTCTCTCTCTCTCACTCTATCTCAAATAAATAAAATATTTAAAAACAATCAAAACCCCAAAAGTTTTATCTAATTCAAATGTAAGATTTTTTCACTTCTACCTTTGACTTTCTTGTTATTGTTTGTTTTTTTGAGGTAGGGTCTCCCTCTAACCCAGGCTGATCTGGAATTCACTATGTAGTCTCAGGCTGGCCTTGAACTCTTGCCAGTCCTCCTACCTCTGTGTCCTGAGTGCTGGGATTAAAGGCATGCACCACTATGTCTGGCTTAATATTTTATTTATTTGAGAGAGAGAGAGAGAGAGAGAGAGAGAGAGAGAGAGAGAGAGAGAGAGAGAGAGAGAAAGGCAGACAGAGAGAATGAGTATGGGCACACCAGGGCTTCCTGCCACTGTAAACTAACTCTAGATGCATGTTACACTTAGTGACATCTGGCTTTACATGGGTACTGGGATTTGAACCTGGGCCCTCAGGCTTTGCAAGCAAGTGCTTTTTACTTCTGAGCTGTCTCTCCAGCCCTATCTTAGATTTTTTTGACACAGAGAAGTTTGAAATTTTTGTGTACTTACTTTATATCATAATTTTAATAGTTGAAGTTTCCCAATTTCTTCCTTAATCATGAATAAAATGGTGTGATGAAACTGGGCATGGTGGCATAGACCTTTAATCCCAGCATTTAGATCATTGTGAGTTTGAGGCCAGCATGGCACTACAGAGTGAGTTACAGGTCAGCCTGGCCTAGAGTGAGACCCTACCTTGAAAAAATGAACAAAACAAACAAAATAACAACAGGGCAAACATCAACTTCTACCTCTTCATGTCCCACATCTCTAAGTCTCTGGAGTTTCCAAATCCATCTCTCCAGTTGGGTTATCATAGACCCTAGAAAACTCAATCTGGTGCCTGCAGTTCTCCTTGGCAGCCGTCCCATAGTCCTGGCATCTCCACTGGTTCTCCACACTGCTATCCACAGTTCATCCTCATGGCTCCATCTGGTCTCCATACAGGGACTTCCACTAACCCTGTCTCACTCTGCCCTCGGACCTTCTCTTTACTGCATTTGTTTATCCTGGGGGGAATAAAGCCAACTTTGAATAGCAGGATACTCCTTTAGCATTTAGGCCCCTACCTTCAAAAGAGTCCACATTTTTCCTGTTGTCTCAATGCAGATCAACTGGCCCAATCTCAATGGCTGTAGTCTCTCAAACAATTGCATCTGAATGGAACTATTGTCTTTAGCCCAAAGCTTTTATTTCTTTCTGTGCCATATCCATCTACCCACACCAGCCCATTTTCACAACCACAATCCTGCACAAGTTACCAGGACACAGGCAAGCAGGACATAGCAAGCCTCTGATACAAATTGCTAGTAGACCTATCCCAACAAAGTTCTTTCTTTCACTTATTAGCCAAACCTTACAGTCCACAGTTCTTACTGCACTCAGGTCTTTTATCTTTGACCACAATGATCCATAAAACTACCTTCAGCACTGCAAGGTGTCTGTTAGACCAAGGTTTCAAATCCACTCTCCACAAATGAGTTCCAGGAGGCCAAAAGCCACACAGTCAGGTTTCTAGCAGCAGTTACCCCAATTCTATGTACCACTTTTACTGCTCAGTTACTTTCTCATTGCTGGCACAGGGCACCCACCAACAGCAGCAATTGTGGGAGGAAAAGGTTTATTCTGGCTTTACAGATTGGAGGGGGAGCTCCAAGATGGCAGTGGTAAATGTGGCACAAGCAGAGGCTGGACATCACTTCCTGGCCATTTGGCATCGGGTGGACAAGAGCAGCAGGAGAGTATGCCAAATATGCACAGAGTTTTCGAGGCTGGCTAGAATACCCATAAGCCCACTTCCATCAACCCACCTCCTCCAGTGAGACTCCAATTCTCAAACTGCCACCAGCTGGGACTTACCATTCAAACACAGTGAGTTTATGAGGGACATCAGATTCAAAACCCCACAAGCACTGAGCTGTTTCCCGAAGCCTGATCATTTGGGTTTTATAGGAGACTGCCAAACTACCACTTTGTGTTCCCAGCAGCAATGATACTCCTGTTGTGTCACGAGTTGTGTTGTCAGTGCTGGATGCTGGCCATTTTAATGGTTTATACTGGAATTTGTTTTGTTTTGTTTTGAGGTAGGGGTCTCTCTAGCCCAGGCTGACTTGGAACTCAGAGTGATCCTCCTTCCTCTGCCTCCCAGGTGTTAGGATTAAAGGTGTGCGCCACCACACCCAGCCCTGATTTTTAAAAATATTTTATTTATTCATTTTCAAGCAGAGAGAGAGAGAGAGAGAGAGAGAGAGAGAGAGAGAGAGAGAGAGAGAGAGAGAGAGCGAGCGCACCAGGGCCACCACCTTGTGGGTCTGGCTTATGTGGGACCTGGGGAATTGAACTACGGGCCTTAGGCACTGGAGGCAAGTGCCTTAACCGCTGAACCATCTCTCCAGCCCTGATATTTTTTAAATTAGCTGTCTTTTGGCTTATATATACATACCTAATATATATTGCATTTTGATCTTATATTCCCCAGTTTTCCCTTTCTTAACCTCTTCAGTCTCACTGTTCTCCTGTTTTCATCACTTCCAGTGACTATGATGTGGAAGAGAATGACTCCTCTGGCAACTATAACTTTCATTAGCTTATTAGGGAGAGGAGTGGCCTCCCAGGCCCTACATGTCATTAATAAAATGTTTACTGACCCCATCATGTATAGGTCTTATGCAAATAACCATAGCTGGTGTGATTTCATGAACACAATAGCCTTGTCATATGCAAATGCTAGAGTTCCACAGCATTTTTCCCCATCCTTCAGCTCTTAAATTCGTTTCATCCCATTTTCTATAATGTTCCCTGAGCCCTGAAGGTTATACATAATGTGTATATCCTGTATAGGGCCAAGTACTCACAAGTTACTTATTTTCAGCACTTGACCAGTTATGATTCTATTTACTACTTCCCAGTGCCAAATTAAAAAACATATATTTAAAAAAGCATTTTAAAATCTTTTTATTTGTTTATTTACATCAGAGAGAGACAGAAAGAGAAAAAGAGAATAGGTACACCAGGGCCTCTGTGCATCTGGCTTTACATGGGTACTGAGGAATTGAACTTGGGTAATTATGGTTTTGCCTTAACTGCTGAGTAATCTCTCCAGCTCTATAAAAGCATTTTTGACTGGAGCTGAGAACAGAATTGATCTGAGGGTAGATGGGTAAATATTTAGGAACAGTTTGATAACATATCCATTTAGCAACACACAAAGAATAGGTTCTTTACCCTAACCATAGGCTTTTGAGCTGGTTTTCAGTATGAGGCATGGATTCTCTCTTGGGGAACTGGCCTCAAATCCATCATAGAGCTGCTGATTATCTCTATAGTAGTCATGCACTATGGTACAAGAGAGCCAGTCTTGCCTGGTGTGTGAGTATCATAGAAATTTGGAATTCACTGCCGGGTGATATTGTTAACGATTTTTCATCGCTGGCAGTTTGCATAGCCCCTTCCAGCACTATGAAAACTAAAACTGAAGGTAGTTTCCACCTCAGCTCCACCTTGATTTCTCTGTGTCCTGAACCCAATAGATGTGTCTCCAGCAGTAGGACCGTACCTTGTTCTGATTGTTTTTTAACCTAGTTTAGAGTACTGTAATAATAACATCCCTGCATAAACATCTTTTCTTTTTGGGTTTGTATGAAGCTTTGCCATCTATAATTTTGTATTTCTTATCTTAAAAATCCTTATTGGGACAGGTACATCAGGAACGTCTCTACCAAGAATACAATTTCAGCAAGGCTGAGAACCATCTGAAACAGATGGAGAAGATATATACTCAGCAAATACAGAGCAAGGATGTAGAATTGACCTCTATGAAAGGGGAGGTCACCTCTATGAAGAAAGTACTAGAAGAATACAAGAAAAAGTTTAGTGATATCTCTGAGAAACTTATGGAGCGCAATCGCCAGTATCAAAAGCTCCAAGGCCTCTATGATAGCCTTAGGCTGCGAAATATCACTATTGCTAACCAAGAAAGTACCCTTGAACCCTCCATGATTGCACAGTCTGGTGTCTTTGGATGCCCACTAGGTAAGAAAGGGCATGCAATATCAAATATCTATTCTTATTTTTGGGGTATGTGTATGATGTATGTGTGTGCACACACATGTTCATGTGTGAGTGCAGGCATGTGTGTGTGCCACAATATGATTGTGGAGGTCAGGGACAATTTTCAGTTTTTAGTCCTCACTTTCCACATTGCTTAAGGCCAGGTGTTTCATTGTTCACTGCTCCATTGGGTAGGTCTGTTGGCTCACAGTTCTGGCTGATTCTTCTTTCTCTGCCTCCCTTCTCACTGTAGGTGTATTGGGATTACAGGTGTATGCTACAGTGTTTAGCTTTTACATGTGTTTTAAGGATCCAAATGTGGGTCTCACACCTGCACTGCAAATGATTTATCCACCAACCCACCTCCCTACCTATTCTTTAAGGTAATGATTTTTTCACACAGTTCTGCATATCTCCATACAGTCCAAAGAGACTCTAAGGTTTTAGGGATTCTTTACCCATGTCTCAACCTATACATCATTACTCTCATTTGTGGTATTTGCATACATTTAGGTTGTACTTCTCTCCCTCTCCCCATCTCTCTTTGAGGCAAGATCTCACTCTAGTGCAGGATGACCTGGAATTTACTCTGTAGCCCAGGCTGGCGTTGAACTCACAGCAATCCTCCTATGTCAGCCTCCCAAGTGTTGGCTTAAGGCATACACTACCCTGTCTGGCTGTTTACCTCTTCTTTCTGAAGTCTGTAAAAGCCAAGGAAGGGTCCAGGAGAAGTTGTCAAATGTTCACTTAAATCAGATTTGTTGTTTGTTTTTTAGTTAAGCTTATGGATCATGGGTATATGCTAATATTTTATAGCTGCCATATATTTTTAGAGTATGCACTGAAATGTTTTAAATAATATTTTTGAGCTGGGCAGGAATGGTGGTGCATGCCTGAATCCGTGTATCCAGGAGGCTGGGTCCAGAGGATATCAAGTTTGAGGCCAGTTGGGGGGCTACTAGGTCTGCTAAAGTTTTCTTCACTGTGTTAACTTACCTCTGGTGATTAGGTAATGGCTATCCTTGGGTAATGCATCACAGATGGTATAGAATATTTGTGGTCAGGGGAGGGAGTGACAGTCTCTCTCTCTCTCTCTCTCTCTCTCTTTGGTTTTTTGAGGTAGGGTCTCACTCTAGCTCAGGCTGACCTGGAATTCACTATGTAGTCTCAGGGTAGCCTTGAACTCATGGCGATCCTCCTATCTCTGCCTCCCTAGTGCTGGGATTAAAGGCATGTGCCACCATGCCCGGCTGACAGTCTCTTTTTTTAAAAATTCTTTTATTGATAAGTTCCATAATTATAGAAATAAACATTGTTGTAATCAGCCACATGCCACTGGGATGAATCTCCAAACCAAGCACAGTTTATGGGAGGAAAGGATTTATTGAAACTACAGATCCAGGGGAAGTTCCATAATGGTGAAAGAGGCTGGCCCCCTTTTACAGGTCTAAGCAGAGAGAGAAAAACCCATCACCAACACCACACACACACACACACACACATATCAACAAATACAACAGTAACAACAACAAAAACAAAATAAAACAAAACAAAAACAGGCAGTGGGAAGAGAGATTTTTCTCCCTTTTTATAAAGCCCTAGGATGGGGTCTTGTAACCCTATCCCAGACTTGTTGGCTTCCTGAGTCTCTGGAGTTTCCTTCCTGCACTGCCCTCCCAAGAAGGGATGTTCATTTCTAGCTTCTCTGAGCTTCTTTACATCCTGCCCCCTACTGAACAGCTGCCTTCCTGTGAACATCCTCAGAGACCTGTGCAAGATAATTAAAAAGATCAAGTTGACAACAAAACCTAGCCATCAGAATGATTATGATTCTTTCCCTGCCTTCCCTCATATCTCTTCCCCCTCTCAGTCTCTTTTGTTTCAGTGTCCTCATCTTTTCCTTCCATTTTGTGTAGGTATTATCAAACACTGTGAGGTCATGAATATTAAGGTCATTTATTAATCTAGTATTAGGCTTTCTTTATTCATCTCATAGGAATTGAGTTTGTTAAAATACTTATTTTGATAGTCATTTTATAGGAGTTGGGTTCTGTTAGCATATTTATTGAATGGCTATTGTCTTCTTGTTCCTAAAGATGTAGTGGGAAATACATGCTTAAGTTCTTTGCTATTTTTTTTCCTCTAGGGAACAACTCTAAATTTCCTTTGGTTGATACACCACCTCAAAATCGGAGTGGTGGAGATGAAGATTTTCAGTTCAGACCATTTTTTGTGGGTTCTCCCACTGCACCTGAACCCAGCAAAAGTTTTTTCAGTTTTGCCTCTCAGAGTCATGAATTAGAACAGCAGCAAGTCTCCAGCAGGGCCTTCAAAGTCAAAAGAATTTAGCTCAGCTTATGTTTGCAGAATGTTTCTCTGCTTTCATGGATTACATTTGTCAAATAATATTTCTCCTAGTTCGGAGTCACCAACTCCCTGAGCTAGTGAGTCTTTGACATTGTCTTCACATTTTCAACTGATGGGTGGGGTGGCTTTAGTGTCTGGGTTCTTTTATTTAAAGTATAAGCTTTCATTAATTTTTTTTCATTAATCCTTATGTTTACTGTTGGATACTCATCATTGGTGAAAAGGTCACAACATTATTGTGTGTTTCACAGATCAGTGTTTCAGGCCACACTGTTTATACTTATATTTATAAGCACTGAAATTATACAACTCCATATCACTTTGCATCCTGGTATTTATGCCAGGATGGATATGGATATGTATGTGACATTGATATTTTCTGTATTTGTCAGTATATTTATGTAAAAATTATGGTTTTGGAAAATGATGGTTTAATGTGTGGCTTATTTGGATGTATTATTTGTATGTATCTATGTGTTTGTTGGAAGGGGTCTCATGCCAGTGAACAACTTGAAGCATGTATGTTCTTCAATTCCTCTTGTATTTAAAAAAATAATTGACATTGATAAAGTTATTTTATAAAGTTGTTTTAAAAATAAAAGTGCTTCTTTACCTTTATTAATTGTTGCCTTGAGTTTATTTAAGAATGTACTTCTGGGCTGAAGAGATTGCTCAGTGGTTAAAGATGCTTGCTTACAGAGCCTGATGGCCTGGGTTCAATTCCCCAATATCCATATAAAGCCAGATGCACAAAGTGGCAAATGCGTCTGGAGTTCATTTACAGTAGCAAGAGTCCCTGGAATGCCCATTTTTTTCTCTCTCTCCTTACAAATAAGTAAATAAAATAAAATATGTACTTCTATTAGAGAAAATTTACCAATATGTTATTTATTATGAGACTATGTTAATTAGAATCATTTTAAATAAGAAATTTTAATAAAATAATTACATATATTAAAATTCCTTGTTAACTTTATTAAATAGTATTTCTATTATATGATTAAATTAAGCTTACCTATAATACTCAATGGTTTAGCAGTAGAATAAAGAAAGGAACTTGAACAATAATTTCAGTAACTATGTCCTGTTAGAGGCAAGACTTAAACGCATTTTGGCTGAAGAGGCAGAATATCTGGGTTCTTATGGTGTTTTTTCCCAACAAATTGAGACTGAGATAACCTTTCCAGTATCTGCTTTCTATAACTGTAAAATGAGAGGCTGAATTAATTTACCTTACAGGCTTCTCTAACTCTAAAATTATATGTTTGACTCATTGCTTTGGGCTGAATTATAGAATTACCTTAATTGCCAAATAAATTATTTTTTAGGTAATAAAAGTCATATTGAAAGTCATGGGAAGAATTCTTAGATTTAATCATTGTAGAAAGGCATAAACACTTTTGCTTTATATAATTAAGCAACATGCAAATTATATTTCTTTTCTTTTCTTTTCTTTCTTTTTTTTTTTTGAGGTAGGGTATCGCTCTAGTCCAGGCTGACCTGGAATTCACTATGTAGTCTCAGGGTGGCCTTGAACTCACAGCAGTCCTCCCACCTCTGCCTCCCGAGTGCTGGGATTAAAGGCATGCGCCACCACTCCCGGCACAAGTTATATTTCTTCTGATTTATTTCTTTTTGTTTGTTGAAACAGTCTTATAGCCCAGGCTGGTTTTGAATTCCTGTCTTCACCTCCCAAGTGCTGGGATTAAGGGCTTCTTAAAAAAAAAAAAAAAAAAGCTGTCTCCAAAGTTAAAGTGGCATCTGATTTAAAAAAAAAATCTCATTTTTTTTGTAGGTAGGGTCTCACTCTAGCCCAGGCTGACCTGTAACTCATTATTTTGTCTTAGGCTGGCCTTGAATTCACAGTGATCCTCCTACCTGCCTCCCTAGTGCTGTGATTAAATGCATGTGCCAACATGTCTGCTTTGTTTTATTTTAAAAAACATAGTTTTTTGTTTGAGAGAGATATAGATACAAAGAGAAAGAGTGAGAGCATGGGTACAACAGGTCCTCCAGCTACTGCAAATGAATTCTGGGTATATGTGTTACTTTGTGCATCTAGCTTTAGGTGGGTGCTGGGGTATCCAACCCAGGCTGTCAGGCTTTGCAAGCAAACCCTTTAACTGCTGAGCCATTTCTTTAGCCCTTGATTTGTTTCAAAGTATCCATCCCATTCTCATAGGTATTGACATAAAATTTATTGATTGCAGTATAAAATACAAAATACTTTCTTCCACTATGCAGTTTTGAATTTTGTAAGAAAGCTTTTGAGGAAATGATACCTATCTTGAATATTTTGCTTTGTTAAGTTCCCAGAACCAGTTTGAAATACAAACAAGCTATTAAAACTAACAAAAGAAAAGAGAAACTGACAGGAAAATTGTATACTACTTAAAAAATTGTTCAAGAGTAATACATTTGCATGACACAAATTTTAGAAGTATGACACAAAGCACAGAATGAAGGTCTCCCTCCTATCCCTGTCATTTCCACCCAGTCCCTTTCTTTGGGAGAAGTTATTTTCACAAGTGTCTAGTGTCCCTTTTCAGAAATAGTCTCTTTAGAAGCAAATATATATTTTAATTTAAGGATGTTTATTTTTGAATAGTTGATGCATGTACATCACAAAAACAGAAGAGTACAGAGTCATAAGAATTTCCTGCCGAGTGTGGTGGCACACACCTTTAGTCCCACTACTTGAGAGGCAGAGGTAGAATCACTGTGAGTTGGACACCAGCCTGGGCCACAGAGTTGAGTTCCAGGTCAGCCTGGACAAGAGTGAGATCCTACCTGGAGGAGAGGGGGAGGAACAAATACAAACAACGAAAACAACAAAAGCAACAACAAAAAAAGGAATTTTCTTTGGTCATCCACAGTGCCCAGCCCCCTTGTTTCTCCAGAGACTGTTTCTTATGGATCCTTTTGGAACTAATATGTGAACATTATTAGTAACATGATGGCTTTTATAATGTCAGTCCAAGCATAGTAGATATATTAGGATAATGCATCTAAAATGACAAAACTTCGTAGAGAAAAAAATCTGCAGCTTGAAAAATATTCAGACAAGTTAGCTTCTCCAAATTTTCTTTCTCTTAATATTTTATTTGCAAGTAGAGAGAGACAGAGAAAAGACACACCAGGGCCTTTAGCTACTGCAGACAAACTCCCGATGGACGTTGTACTTGGTGCATCTGACTACGTGGGCATGGGGAATTGTACTTTGGTCCTTAGGTTTTGCGGGCAAGCGCCTTAACCACTGAGCCATCTCCCCAGCCCACCCTTCTCCAAATTTTCATTGTAATACATATAACTTTTTTTTCAAGGTAGGTGCTTTCTCTAGTCCAGGCTGGCCTTGAACTTTATACTGTTTTAAGAGTGTTACAAATCTTGAGATCTCCCTGGGCAGGGAGATATGAAACAGAAATGCTCATGTAATTGCTCTGAAGGCGTTTTGTTTGCAGAATATGGGAATGAAAGGTTAGATTAAAAGTGCGGGGCGTTGAGCCTCCAGGCCTCTAGGTGTCGCTGTGGCTCCTGACGGGAGCAGGGCGCGTCTCGGTGGTTCCAGAACTGGGGGCGGAGACTTCGCGAGCGGCCGGGGACGATGGCCGAGGAGGAGGAGGAAGCGCAGCGCGCCTTGCGGAGCCTGCAGGTGAGGCCTTGGGTGCAGCCCGCGCGGGCGCGCGGAGACCCGCTCCGGAGCCCCGTCTCCCCGGACGCCCCGGGTCTCGGCTCTGTCGTGGAACCGAATCCGTGGTTCCCGTCCCCCGGGCAGCGAGCTGGGGTGCGGCCGCGCGCCGCTGTCCGCGCTCGGCGCTCGGCCCGGCCCTTGAGCATCCTTTCTCTGAACTTGTCAGCGGTCCCTGCAGTGGGCCACCCCGCAGGTGTTCTGCTTCGCCCTTAGGACCTTGTTACCCAAGCTTGGTGTCTCCTGCGGGGGGCGGGGACGGGGCTCCACACCCACCCAAGTGACTCCTGCTGCTGCTCAAAGCAAGCTCTGCAAGAGCCTCCTAGCTTCTGCATTAGCGTGGTTTTGGCTGAGAGCCCTCTCTGTCTGGGTTCATTGGTGGCGGCTGCTTTAAGTGTTTTGAAAAGGGTGCTTGGGGTATTTTAGGGTTGAGCAGAGGACTGCACTAAGGGAGTGGATGGAAGCGGGTTGGATAGGGATGTTGCTGTCGAATGGGATGGCTGTAAGTTTTCGTTTGGTTATTATAGATCTCTTAGGGCCAACACAATATGCAGAAGAGTATGTCTCATGTTAGGTCTGGTGGCACATGTCTGTAATCCTCCCACACTTGGGAGATGAAGGTAGGAGGATGAGGAATTCAGCCTCAGCCACATAGGGAGTTTGAGACCAGCCTGGGCTACATGAGACCTTGTCTCAAAAAAGCAGTAATAACAGGATTTCTCCGAGTGTGTTTACAGAGCATTTTTATTATGTTGCTTGCTAAAACCACAGGTTTTTAAAAAATATTTTTATTTATTTGTAAGAGGAGTGTGTGTGTGTGTGTGTGAGAGAGAGAGAGAGAGAGAGAATGAATATGAGTTTGGGTGCAGAGAATATGAACATGAGTGATAACAAAAACATTTTGCAGTACTAGGAATTGAACTCAGGACCTTGAGCATAGGAGGCAAGCTCCAGAATCCATATATCTGCTCAGCTACTGAAATCATAATCTCTGCAGGCAGGGTCCTGGATGCACAAGAAAACTTGACGTAGAATTAGTATTCAGGGATGGGCTTTAATTATAGAAAGTATGTACTTGTTAGTGATGGGGTGATGAAATGATGGGAATTATGAAGGGAAATGAGGTATTTAACAGTGGAGGAGAGGAGGGAGAAGTTACTTCGGTTTGGGTATTTAGGGAAAGTGTCCAGGATCTAAGTGATAATGAGGAATGAGTCATGTGGAAATCTGGGGGAAAAGTGTCCAGGCATAGAGGGAAAAAAAAAAAAACCTCTAGGCTTTCCTCGTGATCCGAGCCATTCCATGGGTGAGAGGAAAACCAGTATTTTAGGCCAAGAGTTGTGTAGTTCTCAATTTCCTTGTTAGGTGCTCTCTCCACTTTCTCATTCTGTTTTCTAGGAACTGGTGGATCAACTCTATTCCTTTCGAGACTGCTACTTTGAGACACATAGTGTTGAGAATGCGGGGCGGAAGCAACAGGATGTGAAAGATGAGATGGAGAAGACCCTGCAGCAGATGGAGGAAGTATTGGGTATGAGCCCTAATGAGTACTCAACCCCCTGCCCATCAGAAAACTATGATGGTGTTTTGTTCTCTCTGTTTCGACTTTTCTATATCCTGTTTGCCGTTACCATGGGTGCATAGAACAGACTATTTCTTCTAAAGGTTTCTGTGAAGGATAGCAACCTTTCAGTCCCTAACTTTTTTAAAAATTATTTTTAAAAAATATTTTACTTATTGATTTTCAAGCAGAGAGGGAGAGAAAGAGAGAAAGAGAGTGAGAGTGTCTGGCTTATGTGGGTACTGGGGAATTGAACCCAGGTCCTTAGGCACTGAAGGCAAGTGCCTTAACCGCTGAGCCATCTCTCCAGCCCAACTTTTAAATTTTTTTAATTCACTCAAAATTTTTATTTATTCATTTGCTTGAGAGCAAGATACAGTATGGCTGTGCCAGGGCTTTTTGCTGCTGCAAATGAATTCCAGATGCATATGACACTTTGTGTGCTCGGCTTTACGTGGGCACTGGGGAATCAAAACCAGGCTGGCAAGCTTTGCAAGCAACTGCCCTTAACCAATAAGAAGTATTATAGGAATCTTCCTGATTTTTCTCTCTGTAACATTATTTTACTTCCAGATTACTTTATAACCTTGGTCATGGTTATCTTTTTAAATCATTACTTCACATATTTTATCTTTGATTTTACTCAAGTATTCCTAAAGATTCTTGGGTTGAATGGTTTGAAATTTAACCCATTAACCTGGTATTCAAATCCCCATTGTCTTATTTTCTAACTCTAAATTCCTGATTATTAAAAATCTTTTTGGCTGGGCATGGTGGCGCACGCCTTTAATCCCAGCACTCAGGAGGCAGAGGTAGGAGGATCACCATGAGTTCAAGGCCACCCTGAGACTACATAGTGAATACCAGGTCAGCCTGGGCTAGAGTGAGATCCTACCTGGAAAAAACAAAAAAAAACAAAACAAAACAAACAAAAAAACCTTTTTGTTTCATCTGATTGGACACCCATTATCCAACAACCAAGTGGCATGTATTTCTGCTTCTTTGTCTTTGTTTACATATATATTTTTATGTGTATGTGCACATGCATGGATGTGTGTGTTCATGTACAGGCCAGAGGACAACTTCAGGTGTCAAAATGTCCACTTTTTTCTTTTTAATTTTTTATGTTTATTTATTTGCTTGCGTGTGTGTGTGTGTGTATGGGTGTGCCAGCCAAGGCCTCTTACTACTGTGAATGAGTACTAGATTTTTGTGCCACATTTTGTGTATGGCTTACATGAGTATCTGGGGAATTGAATTCAGGTTAGACAACTCTGCAAGCAATGACCTTTAACCATTGGGCCAGTTTTCCAGCTCCCCAGCCACCTTTTAAAAATATTTATTTAATTATCTCTAAAAATTATTTATTTGAGAGAGTGAGAGAGACAAAGAGGCAGAGAGAGAGAGAGAGAGAGAGAGAGAGAGAGAGAGAGAGAGAGAGAGAGAGAGAATGGCCATATCAGGGTCTCTAGCCACTGCAAACGAACTTCAGACACATGCGCACATGTGCATCTGGCATTATGTGGGTACTGGGGAATTGAATTCAGGTCCTTTTTTTTTTTTTTTTTTTTTTCGAGGTAGGGTCTCACTCTAGTCCAGGCTGACCTGGAATTCACTCTGTAGTCTCAGGCTGGCCTTGAACTCAAGGCAATCCTCCTACCTCTGCCTCCTGAGTGCTGGGATTAAAGGCGTGCACCACCACGCCTGGCTTAGGTCTTTCTTGCTTTATAGTCAAGCACCTTATTTTTCTTTTTGGTTTCTTTGAGGTAGGGGCTCACTCTAGTCCAGGCTGACCTAGAATTCACTCTGTAATCCCAGCTGGCCTCAGACTCCTGGCTATCCTTCTATCTCAGCCTCTCAAATGCTGGGACTAAAGGTGTGCACCATTGTGCCTAGCTTATTTTTGTTTTAAACTTTAAAAAATTTATTTTCATTTTTTTTTGGGGGGGGTTTCAGGGTGACTTGCTGCTACAAATGAATGCCAGTCTGGCATTATGTGGGTAGCTGGGGAATTGAATTCAAGCCAGCAGGCTTTGCAAGATGGTACTACTGTACCATCTCTCCTGTTATTTTTTAAGTTTTGAAACAGAGTCTTTCATTGGCTTGGAACTTGCCAGTTAGGCTAGACTGGTCAACCAGTAAGCCTCAGAAATCTACAAGAATGTATAACCGTACCTGGCATTTTTATGTGGGTTCTGGGATTGCACTCAGGTCCTTGTGTTTGCTGGGCCAGCACTTTAGCAGCTGTGTGGTCTCCCCACCCCTGTGTCCTTTCTACCCTGCAGAGTCTTGTGCTGTCTTATCCTGACTTTTAAAAACACATTCAGTGAGTGCATGGCATCTGCTGCTTTCTACTGTTTTAATTTTCCATGAATCTGCTTTGTCTTCCCCACCATATTGTTAGCCCTATAGGGTAAAAATGGTGCTTTCTTTGCTACATAATTACCTAACACAGTGTTCTCTATAAGTAGGCTTTTAGTAAATGGTTTATTGATAAAGACTTCCATTCCTAGAGCTGGCATGGAATTATTTCTTGAGGAAAAGAGCCCTGGTCTTTCACTGCCTGAGTTTTTCTACTTTCTTTTATCATTTTTCCTTGCTCTAGGCTCTGTCCAGGGCAAGGCACAGGCTCTGATGCTGAGAGGGAAGGCACTGAATGTGACCCCAGATTACAGCCCTAAGGCTGAGGAGCTTCTGTCAAAGGCTGTGAAGCTGGAACCTGATCTGGTGGAGGCCTGGAACCAGCTGGGTGAGGTGTACTGGAAGAAAGGGGATGTTGCAGCTGCCCACACCTGCTTCTCAGGAGCCCTCACCCATGTGAGCTGTCCACTATCCCCACACAGTTGGGAAAGTTCTTGTGACTCACCCTAGATAAGAATACAAGATCAGAATGGGGTCTGAATTAGGGGAGAAAAGGTCGGGATCAGGGGACTGAGAAAGACAAAAGAGGGTCAGTTTGTGGTGGTAAAATGAAAAATGAAGCAGTTAGGATCCAGACTTACTTTATAGGTGGGCTTTGAAGATGAAGGTGGCAGTAAGAATAAAGATGAAAAAGAATTAAGAGAAAAAAGTTCAGATAGGTTGGAAGGAGTAGGCACAAACGGGTAGGTTGAGTATGTGTCTTTTCCATTTGCAGTGCAAAAACAAAGTCTCCCTGCAAAACCTGTCCATGGTGCTTCGCCAGCTGCGGCCAGACTCTGGAGATGAACATTCTCGCCATGTTATGGACAGTGTCCGACAGGCCAAGTTGGCTGTGCAGATGGATGTCCTTGATGGCCGATCCTGGTGTGAGTGCTCTCAAAGGATCTGTTAAGTTTGTAGAGTAGTGGTTCTCAACCATGGTGTTGTGGTCAGCTTTCTAGTTGCTGCACAGAAAGAACCCAAACAAAAGCGGCTTGTGGAGGAATGGGTTTATTTGGCTTACAGACTCGAGGGGAGACTCCATCCTGGCAGGGAAAATGATGGCATGAGCAGAGGGGTGGACATTACCTCTGTCACAGCACTGGAAACAGTGGCAGGAAGGTGGGCCAAACACTGGCAAGGGGAAGCTGGTTTATAATCCCCAAAAGCCCGCCCCCAACAACACAGCTCTAGTGAGGTTGTAAAATCCAAACTGCCATCAGCTGAGGATTGATTACCCAGAACACATTGATTTGTTTCTGGGGGACACCTGGATCAAACCATGACACATGGTAACATACGAGAATCATAATCATAGAAGCCGGAGCCCAGCTTTTTTTTTTTTTTGGTTTTGTTTTTTGAGGTAGGGTCTCGCTCTAGCCCAGGTTGACCTTGAATTCACTCTGTAGTCTCAGGCTGGCATCGAACTCACTGCGATCCTCTTACCTCTGCCTCCCAAGTGCTGGGATTAAAGGCGTGTGCCACCACACCCAGCTTGAGCCCAGCTTTTGAGTCTGACCCTGAGAGCTCCTTTGTTTAAAAGAAGCCCAAAACTTATTTTGATAAATTACCATTCTTTAAAAAAATTTTTTTTATTTGCAAGAAGGGAGAGTGAGTGAGAATGAGTACACCAGGGCCTCCTGCCACACTGCACATGAAATATAGACACATGTGCCAATTTTGTGCATCTGGCCTTACATGGGTATTGAACCCAGGTCATCAGGCTTTGCTAGCAAGTGCCTTTTTTTTTTTTGAGGTAGAGTCTCCCTCTAGCTCAGGTTGACTTGGAATTCACTATAGTCTCAGGGTGGCCTCGAACCCATGGCAATCCTCATACCTCTCTGCCTCACGAGTGCTGGGACTAAAGATGTACACCACCATGCCTGGCTCGTTTTTGTTTTTTTGAGTTAGGATCTCGCTCTAACCCAGGCTGACCTGGAATTCACTATGTTGTCCTACTTCTGCCCCTTGAGTGCTAGGATTAAAGGTGTATACCACCACACCCGACTTCTAGCTCACTATTTTAAACAAATGTTTTTAAAATTTCCTTATTTGAGAACTGGAGAGCAGAATGAGAGAGAATGAGAATGGGTTTATATGGGTACTGGGAATTCTATTCCAGACCAGCAGGTTTTGCAACAAGTGCCTTTAACTGCTGGGCCATCTCTCCAGTCCTGAATTACTAATCTTGTGGATAGCTTGATTTAAGAGAGGAGACTTATGTTTCCATGTAAGCAATGCAGGGCTTATGTTAAATCTCCTCATGTTTCTCCTCAGGAGTTCATGTTTATTGCTCCCAGAAGTTACCAAAATAGGCTGGAGAGATGGCTCAGCGGTTAAGGCGTTTGCCGCCAAGTGCCTAAGGCTTGGGGTTCAATTCCCCAGTACCCACATAAGCCAGACACACAAGGTGGTGGCCCTGGCTCGCTCACTTGCACTCTCTCTCTCTCTCTCTCTCTCTCTCTGCTTGAAGACGAATAAATAAAATATTAAAAAAAAAGAAGTTACCAAAATAGGTACTATTTTGGACTTGGCTTCTGAAATGGTCTACCACTGTTTCTCTTTCAGATATTTTGGGGAACGCATACCTTTCTCTTTATTTCAATACTGACCAGAATCCGAAGATCTCCCAGCAAGCCCTCAGTGCCTATGCCCAAGCAGTAAGTACGTATGATCACCCAGGGTAGATGACTAGAGGCAAAGCAGAAGCTAGAGCATTGTTCAGTTTTCTTTGTGGTCCCTTAGCAAGTGGCCCTGGCAGTGTTTGCTGGTCTCCCATGTGTGTGGTTTTGTGAAGCTGTGTATCTACAGAGGTGACTTCTTTCTTTTACCATGTATCAGAAATGAAATATTGGTGGGTGACAGACAGCTCTTTCATATCTAAATCACAGCTTATTTCAACATATTTGTCTTTATGTCTTTTGGCTTCTTTAGATAGGGTCTCATTCTAGCCCAGGATGACCTGGAATTCACTATGTAGTCTTAGGCTGGCCCCAAATTTACAGCAATCCAGCCTTCAAAGTGCTGGGATTAAAAGCATGTGCCACCACACCTGGTGATACTTGTCTTTTTAATGGGAGGGAAAACTAGTAAAATAATGCTTATTGTATAATTTTAAATAGAAATTAAGGTTGCCCAGCTAGCTCAGTCAGTAGAACATGAGACTCTTAAATGGAACTAAAATTTTGAATAAAATGTAAATTAAATACTGAAATAAGAGCTTTGGGATTCCTCTGTCAGTGTACCAATGTATGCCAATACAAGGTTCAGAAAGATTTTATTATAGCTTGGAGCTTTAAGAGAAGAGAGCTTATGGGAAGGAAGGCATTAAGGAGGCCAGAACTCAAGAGAAGGAAGAGCTCCTGCCCAGGGATGCAAGAGGGGGTTTGAGAAGCCCACCTCAAGGATCAAGGGGGTTTTTATATACCCCACGATGAGTGGCTTATACCAGCCTAGTCCTGATATCTGGTGTCTAGGGTCAGGATTTCTGAAAAAGGGCAATCTTCCCAGAAATCTTAACTCTTCTCAGAAGGCAGTGGAAGGACTCCCTAAAGGGGCAGAGATAGAAAAGGCCAATTCCTTCGGACATTTCTGACCTAAAGATTTTCCCTTATAAGCCCAAGGACAGTTCCTGCACTTAGCCAAGAGAAAGCTATTCATTTTGGGGCCCTGTCACTCTTAAACTGCCCCAATACTATCCCAAACTTGCTATATAAGATAGCAGGCTCTGGATTTCCCACAGGGTGAAAGAGCAGTTCCAGAGCCTGTTCTGCATTGTTTGCTAGGAGTTAGCTCATGCAGCTTAGCTTTGCTTTGCTTTGCTTGGGTTCTAGGCCATCTTTATACTCACATGACAACCATTTGCTCTGATGATAGGTTCTTTGAGGCTTCTGGTGCCTGATTACTCATTATTAGATATTCCACATCAGTCCTCCACTTTTTTTTTTTTATTGTTGAGGTAGGGTCTCGCTCTAACCTAAGCTGACCTAAATTTCCCTGTTGTCTCAGGCTGGCCTCAAGACTCATGGCAATCCTCCTACCTCTGCCTCCCTGGTGCTGGGATTAAAGGCATGTGCCACCACATTTCAGCCTTCATTATTCAGCTTTTTAAATTTTTTTCTATCTATTTGCAAGCAGAGAGATACAGAGAGAAGAGATAGAGCAAGGGTGCATGAGGTCATGAATATCAAGGCCATTTTGTGTCTGAAAGTTTGCATTGTAAGCAGTCCTACCCTTCCTTTGGCTCTTAGAATCTTCCTGCCCTTTTTCAATAGACCCTGAGCCTTGGAAGGTGTGATAGAGATGTCTCAGTGCTAAACACTCCACTGTTACTTCTCAGCACTCTGGTGTCTTCTGAGTCATCCCAGTGGTCACAGAGTGACTTGCTTTTTAATTTACCATCATGTACTTTGCTTTATGTGACAGATAAAGAAAATAGCTGCTATATATTCATATTTGCAGTTTAAGGACTGCCCTTTTAGGGAGGAAACAGGCAGAGAGAGTATCTTTTATTTGGTTTTTATTTTACTTATTTTGTTTGGTTTTGTTTTTAAAATTTTTAAATTTTATTTATTTGAGAGAGAGAGAGAGAGAGAGAGAGAGAGAGAGAGAGAGAGAGAGAGAGAGAGAGAGAGAAAGAAGAAAAAAGGGCACATCAGAGCCTCTATCCACTGCATACAAACTCCAGTCACATATGCATCTGACTTTATGTGGGTACTAGGGAATTAAACTCCTTGGGGTCCTTAGGCTTTGCAGGCAAGTGCCTTAACTTCCTGCAAAGAAAAAGAGCCATTTCTCCTGCCCTGGTTTTTTTTTTTTTTTTTTTTTTTCAGACAGGGTCTGTAATTCAGACTACCTCAAACTCACTCTGTAATTCATGCTGGGCTGGCCTACAGCTCATGGATATTCCCATATTTCAGCCTTCTGAGTGCTGGGATTATAGGTGTGGGGCATTATACCTAGCTTGGTTTTAGTTTTTTGAGACAGTCTTACTGTGTAGCCCAGGTTGGGCTCAAAGTTGAGATCCTTCTGTCTTTGCCTCCCAAGTTTTTGTTGCAACCATGTGTCAATATCTGCCTTTTATTTAATTTTTACATTTTGTGAATTTTTATGTTTTAAAGAACAATGTGGTATATATATTCTGTTGTAGTCAGACACACGCCACTAGGATGAAATCTTCAAACCAGGCACAATTTGGGGGAGGAAAGTATTTATTGAAACTACAGATTGAAGGGAGGTTCTGTAACAGCGAAAGAGACTGGCCCTCTTTCACAATTCTGAGCAGAGAGAGAAACCCATCACCAACACCATACACACAGAAGAGCAAATAGGCAGGAGGGCCAAGGAGAGAATTTCTTCCCCTTTATATAGCCTTAGGGTGGGGTCTTGCAACCCTATCCCAGACTTAATGGCTTCTTGAGTCTCTGGAATTTCCTTCCTGCATGGCCCACACAGGAAAGTATGTTTACTTCCAGCTTCTTTGAGCTTCTTTGCATCCTGCCCCTTGCTGAGAGGCTGCCTTCCTGTAAACATCCTCAGAGACCCACCCAAGATAATAAAAAAGTTCTAAGTTGACAATATACTCCTTCAAAATTTTATATTTGACTTTTGCCAAATAGAATGTCCTTCATGTAAACCTGCATAAAAAAAAATTTGAAGCAACTAAGAAATTGTAATTCATGTTGCCTTTACTTTTGCAATGTGCCAGGTAATGATAGATTTTTTTTTTCAAGGTAGGGTCTCACTCTAGCCCAGGCTGACCTGGAACTTACTCTGTAGCCCCAAGCTGGACTTGAACTCATAGCAATCCTCCTACCTCAGCCTCCTGAGTGCTAGGATTAAAGGTGTGTGCCACCACACCTGGATCGATGGATAGAATTTTTAAAATATGGGCTGGAGGGATAGTTTAGTAATTAAAAGTGATTGCTTGTGAAGCCTACGGCCTGGGATTGATTCCCAGTCACCACATAAAGTCAGATGCACAAAGTAGCGATGTGTCTGGCAAGAGGCCCTGGTGTACCCATCCACCCCATCTCCTTGTTTCCTTCTCTCTCAGCTTGCAAGTAAATAAATAAAATTTACGTAGTGTTTTGATAGCATTTATCTGTATTGCCCATCTATTTATTATAGAGAATCAGAAATTAATGATGACCCATGTGTGGTTTGAGGACCTGGCCTGGATAGAGAAACATGACTGCATGTGTTTGAAGCCGTGCTGATTGGCATAGGAAATGTGTGAAATTGGCATCATTTCTGTTTTATTTTTAAATTATGATATTTATTTCTTTGTTTGGGGAGGGACCAGAGAACAAGAGAATATGAATGGGTGCACTAGAGCCTCTTGCTACTGCAGATGAATTCCAGACACATTCACCACTTTGTGCATCTGACTTTACATAGGTGCTGGGGAATTGAACTTAAGCCATCAGGCTTTGGAAGCAAGTGCCCTTAACCATTCAGTCATCTCCTCATCCCCAAAAAGTTATTCTAAGAGAGTATAAATAAAGAGATAGTGAGACAGAAAAGTTCCTGAGCTGAGGGGAGACTTCCTCCCCTAGCAGGGAGGAAGAACCAGGAAGTCACTCCTTATTGTCATCCTAATAAATCAGACTAAAGTTCTAGTCTCATCAGGGCGGGGTGGCCTCTGTTCTTTTGGACTGGTGCCTCTAACTACCTGCAAAAGAAGGCTCCTAACTTCTATCATTCTCCTCATTTCTGTTTTGGGCTTTCCTTATCACTACTTATGTTTTTTTAAGGCTTTGAGAAAGTTTATTAGATAGATCTATTGGATTTAATAGATTGAGATGGAAAGAAGTGAAAGTATAGAGATCTCCTACCCATAAGAAGGCAGTAGTGGGGAACAAGGGGCCCACAGCCACAGCCATTAAATCAACACAGGATAAGCCAGTGAGACAGAAACCAATGATTTTGACACAAAGACCTCTAAGCAGCCTTAATACTCATCCACAACGACTCAGGGAACTTTGCCGTAGAGGGGGCGGAAAGATTGTAAGAGCCGTGGTGGAGGAGATTATCCAGAGGCATGGCCAGGAGAACCTGGCTGAATACTAGGCTATCCATGGTCCCCTGTCACAAGGACTGATCCAGACGACCCATGGAGGAGGTCATCCAGTGGAGGGGGGAGGGGAGGGCAGCGGGGAATTGGGGATAACAACTCATTGTTTGCCCA